>CP092863.1:220338902-220547115 GCA_030710605.1 Cordylochernes scorpioides | reverse complement strand
CTATATGATGTGATACTATAACTGACTGAACTTATATATTTACTCTATACATATTGCCACGTGGAAAATTAGGGAAGACCAACTTCGGGATGAGACAAAAATTCAGACAAGAACAAACTATGAATGATAAACAAAAGATAAGCAATGGGGGAAGTGTACAGAATAGGAAAAAAATATAGACATAAAAATAATACTCTGCTAATAAAAAAATAATAAATACTTCGTTACAATATATATTGGTTTTCTTTACTACTTCCCTCATTCTCAACATTATGTTTCCCAAATTAGAGATTTAAAATTAATTATACCCTCATGGGGACAAAGCTTAAGGAAATTGTACCTTTTAACATGTATATCGGAATTCAGACAATAACTCTGAAATATATTACAATGATCTTTATTGAAAACAAATGAGATAACCAAGTGTGAACAAAATTGCCTCTGTTTCCTTAAAAAAAAATAGACCACCGGCGACATCGAAGACTTTTGAATTCTTTAAGTTTTGTCCATTAGTGTAAATTAAAAAAAAATGACACATCTTCTTATTGTTTAACTGATAGTTGATGACTTGCGCCATCTATCGGAATAAATATAAACTGTCTTAGAATATTGAAGCTATTCAATATGAAATCTATCGTCTTTCTTCAGCAGAATTCTCGTGATTTAATATATAATGGAAATGGGTGTAGTATTGTTTTTTTATAGATTCGTTTAAGTTTTTCCTACTCGAAAATATGCAATATAGTTATTTTCAAATAAAAAATGTATATCTTAAACTCTCAAATAAGTATTTAAAAAGGCAGAGCGCTATATATTGGAACAAAAAAATAACTAAACGTTGATTTTTGGCTTGTTTCACCCCGTTTTCTTGATAAATCAAGAAAAGCTAATCACGTACGCGTGTCGGGCTATTGGTCCTCGTCAACCTAGTGCAGGCTGTACTATGATTTATCAAGAAAATGATTGGTCCCATATTGTGGAACAAGTCTAAATCAACGTTTAGTTTATATTTGTTCCACTAGATGGCGCTCTGCCATTTAAAATGCGCATGTGAGAGATCAGGATTTGCCTTTTTTATTTTCAATATTAACATCTGACCTTTTTATTTTTTCATATTTCTATCCACTGTGATTTTTTTTAATAAACAAACTTCTTCCGGGAATTTTGCATACTTCCCAGTATATTCGTATTATATTTTTATATACAACTCTTATAATTTTCGATTGCCTACACACTTCTTAAAGTAGTGGGAGATATATAGTCCCTTCTCTTAGTTTTAATTATAGGCATATATATTTTTAATTAAAAAGGCATATATTGGATCAAAATATCATTTATTTTACCAATATTTCAGTTGGCTGAACGCCAACCTTTATCAAGGTATTATAACATTTTAAACATTTTGACACACTTTAAAATGTTATAACACCTTGATAGAGGTTGGCGTTCAGCCAACTGAAATATTGGTAAAATAAATGATATTTTGATCCAATATATGCCTTTCTAATTAAAGATTTATTTATGGATTGCTCTATTTTCAAAAGGCATATATATTGAAAGAGAGACCTTTTCGAAAGCTTGTGATGTATGTGTGTGATAAATATAAATAATAATAATAATAATAAATTTTAAAAAACGCTCTCGCCACTTCTCATTTCTATCTTTAGCGTCACATATCAATGAGCATTATGGTCTAATAAATTTGCATAATTTATAAAATTATAATTTATAACGGTGTTTCATTTCTTATATATGGCGTCTATTTCCCTCTATTTAATTTACATATCACTGCGCTTGTTACAATTCCTTGCGCAAGAGTCTTACTCGATACTTGAATGTAATTCTACTGTCCTCTTATGTCCATAGTTTGGTTAAATTGCATAACTAAGATTTTACCATTCAATGTCGAATAGATAAGTAGAATCGTTCAATATACACCAATACCACGCTTTGCGTCGTTTCATTTTGCGTTTTGTTTTTTTTCGAAGTTGCGTCGCTGCTTAATTTTTACTGATTTTCACTGTGCGTCGTTAGATTTTCGAAGTTGCGTTGTTTTGGATTCGAGTCTTTAATTTTTTTTCCTAAAATATGGCAACACTTTTGTTTTTGATTTTGCCATGCCATCAAAATTTATTTTCACTTTGCGTCGTGTTTTTTTGGAACGTAACCCTGACGCAAAGCGAGATATGGGTGTACATTATTAGAGCTATATAATCGGTGCGGTGAATTACCTGGGAGGGTTCATCACTGATGAGCCAGGCCTTTCCAATATATTTCTTCGCAGTTAAGGTCAGTTAGAAGTGTTTTATATATATACCTTGATTTTACAGGAAGCTTCTGTGACCAAATATTTGGTCGTAGAAGTACAGTCTGCACCACGCTGACGAGGGCCAACAGCCCGAAACGCGTACGTGGTTAGCTTTTCTTGATTTATCAAGATATTGGGTTGGCCAAATATCACGGAACAAGTTAAATAAACTTTTAGTTTATTTTTGTTCCACTAGATGGCGCTCTGTCATCTAGAAATGCTCATGTGAGCGTGGTCAGGATATGGCTTTTTCATTTTTAATATTTATGTTATAAAATAAATAAAATTTCTGTTCATTTTTGATCATCTTGAGGATTATGTTATGTTAATGCAGTCGTGGTTAAAATCTTGAAAATAAAAATAGTTAAAATAATGAAGATTGGAAATAGCTTTAATTGAGCTTATGGAATATATAAAAACATAATTTGATAAAAGTACTCCTGGCTTAAGGCGTAAGAATAAAAAAAAATGGAAAACTTATTTACATATAATGTACAAAATCTCCATTCTGTCACCCCGGAAGCCCTGAACTGGCTGAAGGCCTTGCCTCTCAGACTTTAATGACCGATATGTCCTCACTTCTTTTTTCTAGATTTAATTCATTTTGTCTCCTCTCTAATTGTAAATACGCTGCTGTATCACCTCATAAGCATAAATAAATAGGCCATCGGGAAACAACAACAATGAGTTTTTATAGGGGAAGTGTGACCTCTGGCGGTCGATTTAACAGAGTATTTGAATCTATGAAATATAATTTTAAATAAAATAATATTTTAATATAACATATATATACTCGTATTTGTGAAATAAAATGGGTACTTTAATGGTAGCGTGAATGCATTGACTCGAGGTGTAAAGCTGTCATCTGTGTACAGAGGTGACAGGGTTCCGCTGTCCCGAGCATGTCACCGGCATGGCGTCCAAGTTCTACCCGTTCCCCCGCTACCCCCACCCCCACCGCTGCGACAAGCTCATCACCTGTGTCAACGGCAAGCCGCGTGTCCTCGGCTGTGGCTACGGTTCTGCCTTCAACCCCCACACTTACACCTGTGACGCCCTGGACAACGTGCCTGGCTGGTGAGTGATGTCTTTGTAGACCTGTGGGTAGACTTGTAGAACTGTGGGTAGACCTGTGGGTTTGCTTGTAGGACTGCGCGAATACTTGTAGACCTGTGGTAGACTTGTAGACATCTGGATTGATTGTAGGCCTGTGGGTTGATTTATAGACCTCTGGATTGGGTCATAGACCTGTGGATTAACTTGTAGACCTGTGGATTGACTTGTAGGCTGACCTCTAGACTGATTTGAAGATATTGTAGATAAAAACGTAGACCTGTGTGTTAATTTGTAGATATATACTGACTTATTGACCTGTATGTTAATTCGTCCGCCTTTGTAAACTTGTATACTTGGAGCTTGAATTGTAGAACTGTGGGATGACGTTGCTGGACTACAGACTCACTTGTATATTGTCTGTAGGTTGTCTTCGTGGAGAATGGTGTTTATCACACATACACAAACCTTTATTAAGACACACAGGTCTTACAGAGGATTCTCCTTGGGGTTACAAGACGGAGAAACCCATGAAAGTGGGAAATATACAAAGGGGTAAAAATGGAGAAAGATTATATACACATGATAAATATATAAAGATTATTATTTGAATGATCCTATGGAAAATAAGAATATGGATTTGGAAAAAAAAATTGGAAATATGGATGGAAGAAGTGGAGAGCGAAAAGAGGGGGGAAAAAGGTATACATTTAATGAAACAAGTCAATTTAAGCTCTTCTGCTCACACAGCACAGGTGGACCATGGTTTTTTTCAAGAAATCTTTAAGAGATTTTCCAGGAAAATCCGAGTGTTCAGATTTGTAAGGTAAACACCGTTGAATGGTGTTTATCTTTATAGTGGATCCTTTCTGTACCTGGGTCAAACTTGGAATAATTTTAATTTGAAATTGACCAAATATATGAAATCTCACTGCACTCTTTCTACACATCTCTAAAACTGTTCAGAATAAAACTATATTAAGCACATAATAAGACCGTTCTCTAAATGACATCACTTAGTTTCAGAGTTGAAGTGTCTTTTAGAGAGAGGTGTCCTCTCGCAGGATAGCAACTAAATGACAATTTTGGTAATGGAAACTGTCCTTCGTAGAGAAATGTCTGCTAGAGGTAGTGTCCTCTCATAGAGTTTATTCTCTCTAAAAAACTAATTTTTATAAAAAATAATTTACAAAGGTCATTACCAAAAGTATTATTCATGCATGAAGACCTCCCACCCTCTAACTGAAGATGTTTCTATCTTGGCTCTATCAAGATATATCTACACACATGGACAAAACTTAAGGAAAGTTTTTATTGTCACCGGTCGTCTATTTTTATAAAGAAGACAGAGTTAATTTTTTTCACATTTGATTATCTCGTGTGTCTTCACTAAAGGTCACTGTAATATCTTTCAGAGTTATTGTCTGAATCCCGATATACATGCTGAAAGGTACAACTTCCTTAATTTTGGTCTATGAGTGCAGTTAAAACCGGTCTCTCTTGGAGCTGGATTTATCAGAGACTCTGTCATGTCAAACCAAGTCATGAGGAGTATTTTAACCGAAGAAAAGTTTCTGATGAGCGACTACCTCCTGGAGAGACCAGCTTTATTCATGTTTTTAGACTATGGTCTCTCATGGGAGACTGACTCTACTGTACCACTCCGTAGGCAAACACCTCCTACTGGACACTCTTAGTAAATACAGGAGTAACTAGAACTTCACTAGAGATGGAGGGAAAACCCAGCACAAGTATATACATGAAATGAAACTACACTCATGGACAAAACTTAAGGAAGTTGTACCTTTTAGCATGTATATTGGGATTGAGACAATAACTCTGAAAGATACACTCATGGACAACACTTAAGGAAGTTTTACCTTTTAGCATGTATATCGGGATTCAGACAATAACTATGAAAGATATTACAGTGACCTTTATTGAAGACACAAAAGATAACCAAGTGTGAACAACCTCTATCTCCTTCAAAAAGACAGACGACTGGAGATATCAAAGATTTTTCACTTCCTTAAGTTTTTTTCCATGAGTGTATTAAACACGATTTTTATTTTTCAAAATGAAACTCCTACTGCTCTTACTGAGATGAAAATATATTGGACGGGTTTGGCTCATCAGTAATATACCCTCCCAGCGGTTTCGCCAGTTTAATCTACCATACTGCTTCTTAGAGCTATAATATTGGACGATTCTGCTTATATATGCGGCAATGTAGGGTGGGATCTTGGGTTTAGGCGAGTACCTTGTGGACTCCAGCGTGACCCACATTTACTGTCTGGCATCTCACGGAGAAACTTGCTCCCTAGAAGTAACCATAGATAGTTCCTTCATTTACATATAAACTACAGTAACCCGCATCTATTATTTAATTAGGTACACCTAATCTACTTTGCATATATTATAGAAAAACTTAATTTGCATATTTTGACAAGTCTCGGGGGCCATTAAAACTTTTTTTCTTCAGGAATAAAGTTCTCAATGCGGAATTCAAACCTGGATCATGGCTGTCAAAATTGACAGTGCTATATAAATTTAGAAACTTTGATTTTGGAAATTTTAAACCTTTTTTTTTTTTCAAATGACATTTTCCTCATATATCCACCTATCAATCAATGTGAAGGATGACAGATGTGACAAAGGTCAACGACAGAATGTCACCAAGATGTCCCCAACTGAAGGGGAAAATGTCACAGAGTAGAACGCACATTCAAAATTATCCCCAATATCAATTAGAGCAGATTGAGATATAGAACGGTCTGGCAACCCTGGAGTAGTTTAGAGGAAAGATTCGGTCTGGCACCATTGGACTGTGACATCATCAAAGTGGTCGCAGACGTGTCACGACAGAACTGTCATCCTCGGTGTCGTCAGAAACGTATCTATTTATTCCCCGTCTTTTCACAGTGAGCGAATATTCATCAAAATTTAGGAGCATTTGAGTTACAACAATACAATTAGTTATATCATCATTTAGGCCAAACTACGGCTTGTAACAATGCCCCAACACTGATGGACAACAATACAATTAGTTATTTTTAACAATGTGGCTTGTAACAATGCCCCAGCACATATAGACAACAATACAATTAGTTATTAGATCATTTAGGTCAAACTACGGTTTGTAACAATGCTCCAACACATATGGACAACAATACAATTAGTTCTTAGATCATTTAGGTCAAACTACGGCTTGCAACAATGCCCCAACACATATAGACAACAATACAATTAGTTATTTTATCATTTAGGTCAAACTACGACTTGTAACAATGCCCCAACACATATAGACAACAATACAATTAGTTCATATAAAGTTGGAATCCTCTGATAAGTATAAGTAAAGGATATGAAGCGTACGAGGATACTTTTAAAAGAAAAGTATCCTCGTACGCTTCATATCCTTTACTAATACAATTAGTTATTTGATCATTTAGGTCAAACTATGGCTTGTAACAATGCCCCAACACATATAGACAACAATACAATTAGTTATTTGATCATTTAGGTCAAACTATGGCTTGTAACAATGCCCCAACACATATAGACAACACATGATCATTCAGGCCAAACTACGGCTTGCAACAAAGTCTCAACACAGATAGACAACACATGATCATTCAGGCCAAACTACGGCTTGCAACAAAGTCTCAACACAGATAGACAACACATGATCATTCAGGCCAAACTACGGCTTGCAACAAAGTTCCAACAAAGATAGACAACACATGATCATTCAGGCCAAACTACGGCTTGCAACAAAGTTCAAACACAGATAGGCAACACATGATCATTCAGGCCAAACTCTCTATTACAACAATGCCCCAACACATATGGCCAACACATGATGATTCAGGCCAAACTCTCTATTACAACAATGCCCCAACACATATGGCCAACACATGATGATTCAGGCCAAACTCTCTATTACAACAAAGCCCCAACACATATGGCCAACACATGATCATTCAGGCCAAACTCTCTATTACAACAAATCCCCCACCACCAAATGTCGCCACAGCAGTGAGATCATCCAGGTTGAAGTGTAACAAACCAACGTGGGCACAACAGCCACCCACCAGAAGCTTTGACCCACATGCGCGGAATTTAGGACGCGGACTCCTGTTTAGGCGAGGACCTTGTGGACCCCCAGCGTGACCCACTTGTACTGTCTGGCATCCCACGGAGAAACTGGCTCCCTAGAAGCATCTTCCTTCATTTACATATAAACTACAGTAACCCGCATCTATTATTCAATTAGGTACCTAATCTTCTTTGCATATATTATAGAAAAACTTAATTTACATATTTTGACATATATTTTAGCTCCATATTATATTCCTATTTTACATAATAGACAGAAAATAAGTTGTTATACAATGATATGCAAATAAGCTGAGGAATGTCAAACAGTAACTTGTCTTGTAGACGATGTAACTTGTCCTGTGTAGACGGTGTTCTGTAGACGGACCTGAACAGTAAGACCTAAATCTGACTCCCGTCAGTACAGATCGAGCCGAACAACGTTTATATTTAAATATTAAGAAAAAGGCATCTCCTTATCGTGCAACTGAAAGTTGCTGATGGCTTGCGCCATCTATCGGAATAAATAACAACTATTTTCGTTGATTTTTAATTATTCCAGAATTGGCCAAATACCCATTCTCTATGTCTTCTTCATATTTGGCCAATTCTGGAATAATTAAAAATCAACGAGAATAGTTGATATTTATTCCGATAGATGGCGCAAGCCATCAGCAACTTTCAGTTGTACGATAAGGAGATGCCTTTTTCTTAATTTATGCACCTTATCCCAGTACAATATCACATTTGTACTATTTTTTCATATGTAAATATGTACCAAAAAAAGAGGCACCCCTCCCTTCAATTGTGCATCGAAACGATGGTACTATGCTTCACCCTAGTAAAACCCTGTTTGTCTGAATTTGTCAAAACAGGTGTTGTGGCTCATTCTTTTTTCATCCCTAGTAAAGTTTTTTTACATGGGTGATGCATAGTGCCATCGTTATGATATACATTTAAAGGGAGAGGTGTCTCTTTTGGTACATGAATATCTTCCTCCCGCAACTTTATAGGTAAATATGTAAAGAGGTTTTAGAAAATTAAAAGTCGCCTCTTCCGTCAAAATGTAAGAGGTGGCAAAGTGAAAAATTTATAATCTTTCATTTGATCCCTTATGGATCTCATTAAATCAAAGTTCGCCCTAGACTGATGAAGGCCATTATCCCGAAATCATGATTTCCAGGTGGGCTTTCTGAATTTTCCAAACCTGATGTTGTGTTTCTCACCAACCCGAGTCCGCTTGTTTACGGAGACGGTCAATTGATGGCGTTTAGTATTAACATCTATTTTGACGGGAGAGATTACCTTTATTTGCAAAATTTGCAACAAAAGAATATAGCATCGATATATATTGTTCAGATAATAAAAAGGTATATATTGGATTGAATGAAAGAGTTATTTGCCAATATTTCGGTTGGCTGAACGCCAACCTTTCAGCTAACCGAAATATATAGATTGGCAAATAAATCTTTTATTTAATCCAATATATGCCTTTTTATTATCTAATGATTTAAATATTTAGATTGCTCTATTTAAAAAAAAATAGTTTATGTTGTGATAATTTTCTTTTTTTTCACAATCCCCGATTTTTATCAAGTTAGACGACAAAGATATGGACTCCAAACATAGATCGAAACACCGTCCAGATATATTAATTAGCCTCCAGAACATGTCAAGGGCAATGTCCCAACATTGGGAAACTTCGATCTATCAGGCTTGATCAAGGGCGTTGTAAGGTCAAAAGAATTGGAACAGAGACTTCAAGGTCACCTCTAACAAGATTCAACAAGTCTAAATGATTGGATAACAATGATTCAACATGTTACATAAAGAGTTCTGAGACTCATCAATGACTACATGATATAACACTTGTGTGACAAACATATGCCCCAGATGGGGATACATATAACCAAGCGGGGAAAATTTGAACATTACATATCTACATACCTACTCTTTGAAGAAAAAAAAGCATATCCTAATGATACAACTAAAAGTTGCTGATGGCTTGCACCATCTATCGGAATAAATATCAACTAATCGTTGATTTTTTTAATTACCCAAGAATTGGCCAAATACCTTTTCTTGATTAATCAAGAAAAGCTAACCACGTAATGCGCTTCGGGCTGTTGGTCCTCACCAGCATGGTGCAAGCTGTACCTCAACGACCAAAAAAGCTGGTTTTTGGGGCATCTTGAAAACATGAAACAGGTATTTATGCCGGAATAACGCGAGAACGCCAATCAATATGAAAAATAGTACAAAATTGAATTTGTATTTGGATACCTCTGGAATAATTAAAAATCAAACATTAGTTGATATTGCCACGTGGGAAATTAGGGAAGACAAAAAAACTTATTTATTTATTTCATCTCAATTTGCAGGTGTTACATTCGAGCACAGCTCGCGAGTCACCTTGTCCAGATTATTTACACATGGCGAGTTGTAATGCTGGAGTGGCCCCCCGGAACCTTACAGGAGGGCAGTTGTTGGGTGTTTGGCTGTCAGCTAGCCATTGGGTCCAGGTCGTCGGATTCGGTGGCTGAGGTCACCTTGATTTTGAACAATTTATTGTATAGTTGGATTTGATGATTTTTGAAATTGCGTGAATAGTCTTGTCGCAGAGTCTTGATAAATCTCTTCTATATTAGGCTGGTTGAGATCTTCTTTGAGAATTTTGTTTGAAAGATTGAATGGGGCTCCTATAGTGATTCGTAAGCAAATCCTCATGAAGGCATCTATTCTTTTATTTCATGGAAGGACAAACTATGAAATGTAAACAAAAGATAAGCCACGAGGGAAATTTACAGAGTCGCAAGATTTAAACATAAAAATGACCACTCTGTTAATAAAAAATAATAAAATTAATAAATCCTATGTTACAATATTTTTTCCTATAGACGCCGCAAGCCATCAAAAACCTTTAGTTGCACGATATGGAAATGCCATTTTTCTACATCTATTTAATTTATTTTTCACATATCTACACCTTATTGATATATCTTCTATATATCTATATATATATAAAAATCAATGTTTGCATGTTTGTTTGTTTGTATGTCCGGTATACAAATTCGCAGTAGTTCACTAATTCAAACCAAAATTTTCATACATAGGTAAAAAAATACGGGGAAGATGATAGGCTATTTTAAAAAATATATAAATCAATTATTAAAACTATATATTCAAATTATTCTACTTAGCTCACGAACAGCACCCTCTATCAAAGATTAGATTAAATTATGCTGATGCAAACAAATAGATAATGCTAATAACAAACAATTATTTTGAAAAATCTTATCTAAATATATATCACTCGGGTAGATATGCACACGGGTCAATCCCGGGGCGAAGCCCGGGTCACCCGTCTAGTTACCTATAAAATTGCGTGAGATACAATTCATATACTAAAAAAAGGCACCTCTCCCTTTAAAAATGCATTTAAGCATTGAAAATTTTATAACCCCAGTATAATATGTAAATATGATTATGAAGACTGTGCTACAACACCAGTTTGTCTGAATTTTCCAAAACTGGTGTTGTTTCTCGTTCCCCATCACCATCTTAACTGTACTGGGTTTATAAACAAAATGCATTGTTTTAATGCAATTTAAAAGGGAGAGGTGTCCCTCTTTGTATATATTACATTCATGGGGAGCAAAACTTAAGGCAGTCTTATAATACAAGAGATGGAATCACCAGACATCATCTTGAAGAAGGAATAAAAGTTTACGGTGACAACTTTATTTTATTTGTCGTTGTAAAACTTTGATTCCTTCTTCAAGAAGTCTCATATTTTGATGTCACCCTTAGATGTAGATATACATTCATGGATAAAACTTAAGTGGAAAGTCTTTGATGTCGCCGATCGTCTATTTTTTTTTTTTTTTAACGAGACAGAGGTTGTTCACACTTGGTTATCTCGTGTGTCTTCAATAAAGGTCACTGTAATATCTTTCAGAGTTATTGTCTGAATTCCGATATACATGCTAAAAGGTACAACTTACTTAAGTTTTGTCCATAAGTGTACTGCTCACTATATAACTACCTTGATCAAGTTAATAACGAGTGTACCATCCATTTATATTTTAGAAATTTGAATTATTGTTGGAGAGGTGGAGAAGTGGTACAATCTACTGATTTTGGTAACCAGGACCCAGGAAAGAATCCCACATTGAATTTTTTTTTTTTTCTACATCAATAGCCCTCGTTTCTTTCACAAGTCAAACTCTACCCATGAGAGCAAGTTAGTCAAACGGTATTTTGTTACCTTGTAAATGTAAAAATCGAACTGCTTTCTACAAATGTAGACATGTGATGCACTTATAGTAGTCGCTAGCTACCTAGCATGATTATTATGGCTTGTACCATGTGTACTCTCTTGAGATTAGAAGAATAAAATTAAAGAAATTTCGGATAATTGAGAGGTTAAACTATGAAAATAAAGGTCGACTTTCCCGTCAAAATAGACGGCAAAACTAAGCGCCATTTATTGACCGTCTCTGCAAACTAGTGAACTCAGGTCGATGACAAAGCCACAACACCAGCTTTGGTAAACTGAGAAGCGTTCACTTGGAGACCGTGGTTTCGGGATAATGGCCTTTCTCAGTCCATGACGGGCTTTGATTTCATACAATCCACAAGGGATCAAATGAAATCTTAAGAATATGTCAAAGATGTGTTTAGTTGGTAAAGTATCTAGGCCAATTCTATAGTCAAAATATAAATGGGAGAGAATCCACCTGGCAATATTTCCATCTGAATTCATACTATATGAAGAAAAAATATCTATGAAGAACTCCGATGTAAATGATATTTTAAATATCTTATTTCCATATCCCTCAGATGGATCTCTTCAAGATAAACTCAAGATGAACAATTCAATAAAACAATTTCTTGTATCAAATATTAAGGTGAAGCCATCAGGCTTCCAGGGATAAGTTCCTTTTTTTGAAAAATTCAATTTTTCGATCTCTAGATTTCGGATATGAAAGCTACATATGTAAATTAGATTTCTCAAAAAATAAACTTTTCCCCGGGGGATAGCTGATGGTTTCACCGTAATAATAAAGAAGAACAGCCGCGTGGAGGAAGATGAGGGAGGGCGGGGGATGGACCCTGCAGGATCCCCATCTAGGGCAAGTGAAGGGTTGACGACCCCTTGGCCACTTTCCTCGACTCTCCCTTTCCCCTGCTCCACTTTCTCTGCTGCTGCTGCTGCAGGGTCCTCTCCCTCACTTATTGATCCTTTCTGGGATATCCTGGGATGTTAGACATCCTGTTGATCGACATAATTCTGGTCAACCATCTTTCTTTGGCTATCATTTCCCACTTCTCCACTTTCCCTGAGAGGGGGTACTGTCACTTATTGATCCTTTCTGGGATATCCTGGGATGTTTGACATCCTGTTGATCGACATAATTCTGGTCAACCATCTTTCTTTGGCTATCATTTCCCACTTCTCCACTTTCCCTGAGAGGGGGTACTGTCACTTATTGATCCTTTCTGTGATATCCTGGGATGTTTGACATCCTGTTGGATGATGTATTTCTGGTCAACCATCTTTCTTTGGATATCATTTATTACTGCTCCACTTTCTCTAATACTGGGTGTTCTCTACTGTCACTTATTAATTCCTTCTGAGATATCCTGGGTTGTTAGACATCCTGTTGAAGCTATTACTGTTGGACCACTTTCTTTGGCTATCATTTCCCATTGCTCCACTTTCCTTGAGACAGGGTGTTCTCTACTTTCTCTTATTGGTTCCTTCTGAGATATCCTGGGATGTTATAGGCATCCTGTTGTTTGATGTATTGCTGGTGAACTCTTTCTTTGGCTATCTTTTCTCATTGCTCCACTTTCCCTGAGGCAGGGTCCTCTCACTTATTGGTTCTTTCTGGGATGTCCTGGGTTGTTAGACATCCTGTTGAATGGCATTACTGTTGAACCACATTCTTTGCCTATCCATCCCCACTGCTTCACTTTATTTGAGACAGGGTACTGTTACTTATTTATTATGTCGGTTATGTACTGGCTGTTAGTTGGTTGATGTATTTCTGTTTACTCTTTCTTTGGCTTTTTTTTTTCTTTTCCCACTGATCCACTTTCATTGCTGCAGGGTTCTCTCTCGCTTCTTGATTATGTTACCCACTTTCCTCGTCGGTTAAAAGGAAGTTGTACCTTTTTAGTATGTATATCGGGATTCAGACAATAACTGGAGATATCGGTTTTGATCTTCATTGGAAAATGGGTGCCGTTGCCACGTTAGCCACCTTGGAAACGAACCAGAATTTGGTCGAATATTCCAAGGGTCCAGGGAGGACTGGTGTGGTCAGACTTCTCCTCCCCCCCCCCCCCCCCCCAGACAATAACACTGAAAGACATTACAGTGACCTTTATTAAAGACACACGAGATGATTAATTATTTACACGGTGGATTAGTAGTGTTTTGTAAATTATTGTACAAATAGTTCTAAACCTAACAAAGTTCTCATAAGATGGAGTATATACACAAAGAAAATTTGGTAATGTTTCAAAGTATTTGCATACAATTTGATTAGTCAGAGGGCAAGTTAAAAGAAGATGCTCTGGTGATTCAACATCTAAGCGGCATTTACATGTTGGATCATTGATAAAATTCAGTTTGAATAGGAAACTTAAGAAGGGTCCTTTGCCTGTTAAGAATAAAGTAGTGAATTTTTCAGAAGAAATGAAATTTGGGACAGCAATTGGAAATAATTTCTTGAACAGTTCATTAGATTGAGAAAGATAAAACTTAAATTTTAGATCCAGATATAGTTTATTTAATTCTTTTTGAAGGTTTTTTTTTTTTAGTGTTTGATCTGTGAGAGAATTTGTCATATTATACTTTGTTTGTAATAATTCAAGATATCGGAGTAAAGGAGTTTTCGCTAGAATGTGTGTAACGTAAGAAGATGAACTCCTATAAGCATGAATGCATCTAATAAGAATTTGATATTGTATAGAATTCAACTTAGATCTTTTTGCTGCAGTCATAAAGGAAAACCAAATAATTGATGCATAGCTTATTGTAGAGCGTATCATAGCTTTATATAAGATCAATCTACGCCGAGTATCAATGCCCCAAGTACGTGCACATAATGAGAATAATATATTCTTAAGTTTCGTAGCTTTCATAATTATATTGTCAACATGTGTTCCAAAATTAATCTTATTCCTCTTTGTCTATGATTTTTAAAAATAACTCCCAAAATTTTAACAGTTTCTGATGGTTGAATTATTTTTCCATCAAAATTAATGGGCAATTTTTCATAGTTATGTAGATAGAGTATACTAGTTTTGTTAGGACTTAGTGAAAGTTTTACCTTTTCACACCATGCTTTGATTTTTATTAAACATTTTGTAATATTGTACTGAAGATCATAGATGTTTGAACTCCATACCACAAATGTCACATCATCCGCGAAAGCAATTACTCTAGCAAAACTTTCGTTAAAAGATAAGTTGAAATCATTAAGTAATATATTCCAAAGAATATTTTATCCATGAATGTATATCTACATATTTCACTACCCGTGTTCAGACGTACAGAATTAGTTCGAGAGAGAAAAGCGTTTGTTCACTACCTAACCACACTGTTTCACAATCTCAGCAAGGACATATCCTTTTGACAAGACAATCCTGTGTAACACTATAATGACAATATTGTTGTTGACAATTTTATTGTCTCTCCAGCTCTCTCTTGCAATTATTCTCTTTTAGATTTCTAACATTTAATTGTTTTTAGTTGTTCCTTTTTTCTTTTATAGGTCCTTCGAGTCAGTTTTTAAAGGTCAACCATAAGGAATTGTAATTTTATTTCCCTGTTTCACAAGATTTTTTATATTTCTACGAACACACAACAACAGAGATTTTCTATTATCATCATTATTATTATGATATATAGGTATTTCGTCAAATATTAAGTTTTTAAATTAATATTTTTATTTATTTATTACCCAAGAAAAGTACTTGTAATATTCAGAAATAATCTCTTTGGTAAAAGATGACGAAACAATTTGTAACATTTATTATTACGCGCGAAACGCGTTCGTGGATGGCTTTTCTTGATTTATCAAGAAATTGGGTTGGCCAAATATCAGGGAACAAGTTAAATCAATGTTTAGTTGATTTCTGTTCCACTAGATGGCGTTCTGCCTTCTGTAAAGCACATGTGCTCCTGGTTAGGATATGTCTTTTTTATTTTTGATTTATTATTTTATGTATAGATTATCAATTTTTATATTTATATTTTGGGAATGAAAACATTAAGACATGAAAGCGTTTCTTTTACATATAAATACTAACTTCTACTGTCTTTACTGCGATGCATTGTAACATATAAAAGCAGAATGATCTAATACAGTATTAGAGCTCTAAGAAGCGGTCTAGTAGATTAAATTGACGAAACCGCTGGGAGGGTTCACCACTGATGAGCCAAGCCCTTCCAATTTTATTTCATCGCAGTAAGGACAGTAGAAGTTTGATATATGTGTGAAAAAAATGATTCTCGATTTATTAAAATAGATTCTTTTTTCAGTTTTTTTAAATAAATGTATATAGATTTTTATCTTTATAGTAATTTTTCTAACTTATTTGTTTTATATACAGTTAAACCTGTCTATAGCGCCGTCTCTTTTGACTCACCAAAATAGGATGCTATAGAGAGGGGGTGCTATAGACAGGTTACTTTTAATGTAAATCGCATCGTACTACGTATTTAAAATCGGACGCTATAGAGAGGAAGGCGCTATTTAGAGGGGGGGGGGGCGCTATAGACAGATTTAACTGTAGTCTTAATGATTAAGATTTATTTTCATTTTCATTTTTATACAGATAATAATTTCGAACTACTTTTCACATGTGTAGACATGTGGTACACATACAGTAAAAGCAGTCGCCAAGTTCTACCCACCATGATTATCGTGGACTGTTTTTGTTGTTGTCGTGTCCAATGAAGAGCCTCAGATGTCTCCATTGCATCTCTATCACAGCAACAGCAATATCCACAATCTTGGGTGTGTAAAGCTGCTGTTCTAAGTCCATGTCAATTTTCTGCAAAGGATGCGGCCATTGCTGGGCATGAGAATATGTGAGTAGGTGTTAGTTCCACACCAGGACAGTTGTTACATGTCCTATAGGTTCTTGATCATGGACTGTACTACATGTATTGAGGATAATAATAAAAAAGACAATGATGAAACGGAATTTCATTGTTATTCATTTTTGTACTTCTGTTGATGGACAGAGATTACTGAAAGCATGAGATTGTGATGAAAATGAAAAGACATCTCCATAAACCTTATTTAATTCCTTTACAAGAGATTGTAATGAAAATGAAAAGACATCTCCATAAACCTTATTTAATTCCTTTACAAGAGATTGTAATGAAAATGAAAAGACATCTCCATAAACCTTATTTAATCCCTTTACAAGAGATTGTAATGAAAATGAAAAGACATCTCCAGAAAACCTATTTAATTCCTTTACAAGAGATTGTAATGAAAATGAAAAGACATCTCCATAAACCTTATTTAATTCCTTTACAAGAGATTGCAATGAAAATGAAAAGACATCTCCAGAAAACTTATTTAATCCCTATACAAGAGATTGCAATGAAAATGAAAAGACATCTCCAGAAAACTTATTTGATTCCCATACAAGAGATTGTAATGAAAATGAAAAGACATCTCCAAAAAACTTATTTAATCCCTATACAAGAGATTCACACATCTATTACAAAGGTAAATAAAGGCAGGTCAAGACGTTTGGCAAAACTTTCTATAAAAAACTTCCAATTGCGGAGGATGAAATGGGTCGAGAGACTTCCTTTAAGTAAATTCTGGAGGGTGAACAAAGAACCTGATTTCTATTTCTGTCCTCACAGCCGTGAACGGGGACGATCCTCGACTCTATTTTTACATTGGATAAACATTGTTTCCCACATTTTCTGAATGGGCACTCGAATGGTACAAATCGTTAATCAAACAGGGCTCTTGCACATTTGTAAGTTCAAAAATCGAACTACTTTTCACATATGTGGTACACATACAGTAAAATCAGTTGCCAAGTTCTTCTTACCATGATTATCATAGACTGTACTACATGTATGTAAAAATAATTGTGAAAAAAATATTTTGTAATTTTAAAACTTTTTCATAATTTTATCATGAACAAACCGTTAATATAAAATAAGCTTCAACACCTGATTTGGAAAATCCAGACAGCATCCAACAACATGTATACCATGATTCCAGGCTATGGGCCTCATCAGTACAGGGACGGCTTGGATTTCATAACATTCTACGGGGAGAGTTATAAAATCGGTCGGATTTATCCAAAATTAGATATATGTAAATAAATCAATCAAGTTGCATATATGTGTCAATTGACAGAGAAATATTTTATTTAGAAATTATCTCCCTCTTATACCTCATTTATAATCATGGACAAAACTTAAGGAAGTTATACCTTGTAGCATGTATATCGGGATACAGACAATAACTCTGAAAGATATTACAGTGACCTTTATTGAAGATAAAATAGATAACCAAGTATAAACAACCTCTGTCTTCTTAAAAAAAAATATATATATAGACGACTAACGATATCGAAGACTTTCCACCTTCTTAAGTTTTGTCCATGAGTGTAATGTAAAATGTGGGTCCAAATAAAAACTGAAATTTTGATATTTTGAAAATTTCGTACATTGTTCAATTGAAATAGGAAATTTTAGTCAACTGAACAAACTAAGCGTTATTAATATACTGACCAACTCAGTAATCGAACAAATTCGAGTCATTGACAACACCAGTTTTGACAAATACAGAACGTACAGCTGGAGACCATAGTTTCTATCTATGGATATCGTCATCCTATGGTACGCTTTGTTTTTCTTAGAGACTTACAAGGATTTCATGAAATCTTCGAAAAATCTCCTTAAGAGAGATGTTTAGTTAGCAATAATGTCAAATCTCTCTTTAACTAAAAAGATTTTCGCGTCATTTTCAAAGATAAAACTTTTTTTTTTAAATTATCCCTAGTACACGTGGTACAGGCCATGATAATCATGGTGGGTAGTTAGAGACTGCTTTTACTGTAAGCGCACCACATGTCTACACATGTGAAAAGCAGTTCGACTTTGCACTTACAAATGTGCCAAGCCCCGTTTGATTACTTGCACTCGCTGGTGGGGTTGGACTTTTGCAAGAATCGGGGGCCATTGGAGCATTTTTTTTTATCAGAAAAAAAGTGTCCAATGCGGGAATCGAACCAGGGTCGTAGTGGTCGAAAGCCAAACGGTTTAACCAACCTTCCACCGACCCCCTTTACTTTTCTTTACTTTTATAAGATCAAATTTTTTTCCTGTCAAAATTTCCATTTGTTCAATGTAACTAAGATCAATAAAAACCGTTCAACCAATTAGAGTATTGCAGGCCAATAGTCAAAATATAAAGTTTCGGCAGCGTTGCTAGACTGGATCAACGACCTCGTTTATTCACAGATAAAACCCCATAGATTTATCATCATCAACATTTCCGCATTTAGCCAATTAGCCATTTTTTGTTTCCTCCACTTTTTGTGTGTCGCGTTGGACCCGGAATCTGTTTCCAATTGTTTTACTTTTTACAACCTATAATACTTACTTACATATTTCCCTCCTTGGTATGGAACAATTTATTGACTTAAATAATCTCTTGAAGAATATACGCTCTTATAAAATGGAAGGATTTAAAAAAGCACGAATGTTTCCTTTATACATAATACAAACTTCTACTGCCCTTACTGCGATGAAAAAATATATTGGGAGGGCTTGGCTCATCAGTGGTGAACCCTCCCAGCGGTTTCGCCAATTTAATCCACCAGACCGCTTCTCAGAGCTCTAATACTGTATTGGACGCGCGCGACAATTAATCCGCCTTCTACATACTGTATTGGACGATTCTGCTTATATACGCAGCACTTAAGGATGGAATCTCAGAAATGGTTTTTCAAGAAAGCTATGGACATAAGGTTATAGGACAGTAGAATTACATTCAAATATTTGCATCGAGCAATGCTCTTCCGCAAACAATAAAGACAAGGCCAGTTAGGCATAAATTAACACAAAGCAATAACGCGCCATCTATACATATAAAATAAAAGGATTTAAAAGCACGAATGTTTCTTTTATACATAATACAAACTTCTACTGTCCTTACTGCGATGAATACGGCCTTATATAAAATACATACAGGAAAATAAGACCTAATCCAAATAATTTAATAGTGTGTGACGTTTCGGCAACAGCATTGTCACCATCATCAGATAAAAGACAAAATTTATTCTTTTGTCTGATGATGGTGACAATGCTGTTCCCGAAACGCCACACACTAATAAATTATTTGGATTAGGTCTTATTTTCTTTTATCTATAATCTATAATCCAAATTGTGATTTATTATATGTATATAAAATATACTCATGGACAAAACTTAAGGAAGTTGTACCTTTCAGCATGTATATCGGGATTCAGACAATAACTCTGAAATATATTACAGTGACCTTTATTGAAGACACGAGATAACCAAGTCTGAACAAAATTACCTCTGTCTCCTTAAAAAATAAAATATAGGACCGGCTATATCAAAGACTTTCCACTTCTTTAAATTTTGTCCATGAATATATGATCATTTTTAAACTTAGTGCCATATACACATCGCTAAAAATTAAATACATATTTTTAACGATACTTCTTATAAAATTTATATAATTAAAAATCTATATTTGTCTTTAATTTATATATACATTTCATTACAGTCCTAAAGGGAGAAGCATATGTTCATAGTTTATTTAAAACACCAATTTACAGTATTCAATAGCAAGTACAGATAGTGAACATTGTTGCTGCTGTGATAGAGATGTATGGAAACATCTGAGTCTCTTCATTGGACTCGACAACAATAGCAAGTACAGATAGAGGACATTGTTGCTGCTGTGATAGAGATGTATGGAGGCATCTGAGTCTCTTCATTGGACTCGACAACAACAGCAAGTACAGATAGAGGACATTGTTGCTGCTGTGATAGAGATGTATGGAGACATCTGAGTCTCTTCATTGGACTCGACAACAATAGCAAGTACAGATAGAGGACATTGTTGCTGCTGTGATAGAGATGTATGGAGACATCTGAGGCTCTTCATTGGACTCGACAACAATAGCAAGTACAGATAGTGAACATTGTTGCTGCTGTGATAGAGATGTATGGAGACATCTGAGTCTCTTCATTGGACTCGACAACAATAGCAAGTACAGATAGTGAACATTGTTGCTGCTGTGATAGAGATGTATGGAGACATCTGAGGCTCTTCATTGGACACGACAACAACAGCAAGTACAGATAGTGAACATTGTTGCTGCTGTGATAGAGATGTATGGAGACATCTGAGTCTCTTCATTGGACACGACAACAACAACAATAGCAAGTACAGATAGAGGACATTGTTGCTGCTGTGATAGAGATGTATGGAGACATCTGAGGCTCTTCATTGGACACGACAACAACAGCAAGTACAGATAGTGAACATTGTTGCTGCTGTGATAGAGATGTATGGAGACATCTGAGGCTCTTCATTGGACTCGACAACAACAGCAAGTACAGGGTATATATGCAGTCCAATGCAATAGTAAAGTGGTCTGCAGATTAAAAAACGGATTTTTTAATTACAAAAGTCAAGAAAACAAAAAGAAAGTTGACATGTTAGATATAACAGTTCATCTTAAGTACGGTGAAAGGAATACAAGGGTACCTATACACCAAAATATTAAAACTACTCAAATTTCAATAAAAATACCCTTTACTAAAATGACTGAATTTAAAGCTAAGAGACTGCTAGGAGTGGAAATTCATATGGAAATGTAAACTACACCTTAGAAAGCTGTGTTGTTTGGAGTATTCTCCTGGGGAGTTTTATAACTAGAAAAAAAAAGGAATGGTAAGAATTATTTTAGAATAATAAATGTCAAACAACTTAATATGTAAATATATAGTATAGATATGGAAAATAGTATATAATAGGATATGGAAAATAGTACGAAAGTGAATTTGTACTGGGATCTCAGGTTGATGAAATTTGTAAGAAAAAAAGCACCTATTGATCGTGCAACTGAAATTTTTTGATGTATTGCGCCATCTATCGGATTAAAAATCAACTAATTACTGATTTTGTATTATTTGGCCAATTCTGGAATAAATAAAATTAACAATTAGTTAATATTAATTCCGATAGATGGAGTAAACCATCAGGAACTTTTAGTTTCACGGTCGGAAATGCCTTTCTCTTGATTTGGCATAAATATCGTTGAAGGCTACCTCTAAAAAAGTTAATTTTTGAACTTTTCTGTCTTGATAAGTTGTGTTAGAGCCAGCAAGATGGAGGACCCAACATAAGAGTGTCGAGGTTTTCCACATTCCTGGAGTTTGTTCAAATTTGCCATTCTGTCCGTGAAGTAGGACAAGCTGAATTCTTTATGGTGTGAGCACAATGAGAGCTTGTTGATTCTCCTCGTATCTCTCTGGTATGTCTGTGTACAGTACATGGGGGAATTTAGGTTTTCTGCAGCTGCTAGGATATTGGCCATTGTTGTACCTCCGTCCTCTTTTGGAAGCTGAGTTTCCCATTGTTGTACATCCGTTCTCTGTTGTTAGCTGACTTTCCCATTGTTGTACCTCCGTCCTCTGTTGGGAGCTGACTTTCCTATTGTTGTACCTCCGTTCTCTGTTTCTAGATAACTTTCCCATTGTTGTACCTCCGTCCTGTGTTGTTAGCTGACTTTCTCAATTACACATTTTGTATTTCTAATTTATAATAGAAATTGTACCTTATCAATCACTTGTAAATATATAAAACTAGCGGATGTACCCGGCTTCGCCCAGGTTTTACTCGAGTTAAAGTTTGACTAACGAATATTTGATATAAATATTTTTAGAGCAAACATCCACTCTCTACTGAATCGATTTTTATGAAGATATATTAGATGTAATCATGATTACACTTTGCCCACAACACTGCTATGGGGAATAATTCACCTTAAATATACAGAAATATATTTACATACTGATGACCAATTATAAGAATGTTGAAGATGCTAATGCCAACTGTGTGTTTCAGTCATATCTAAGGCAGAAGATCACATGTGCCAGAAGTTTCTGTGTAATATGTAAAATTAATAAATGTTCTTATAGCTCCCACTTCATGTCGTCTGCTTATTTCACAGCTAATATGTAAAATAGCGGTTGGCTGGTATCGGAGTTCACGCCTGCTTGGTTTAATCTATCATCAATTCTGATGCAGGAGAAT
Organism: Cordylochernes scorpioides; assembly: GCA_030710605.1. Lineage (NCBI taxonomy): Eukaryota > Metazoa > Arthropoda > Arachnida > Pseudoscorpiones > Chernetidae > Cordylochernes > Cordylochernes scorpioides. The sequence goes on along the minus strand of CP092863.1, from coordinate 220,524,300 downwards.
GATACTCATCTAAACACACACACATTGTTAAAATATAGATTTTTAAACCTGCGACCAAGGGGTATTCTTTCAATACTGGTTTTTATGCAAATTTATATGTAAATGTGGCAATGTTGTTTGATGTTATCCCAAGTGATGTAGAACCCAAAATGGGCTATGCATAGCTTTGACCTTTTCGATGGTAAATATGCTTATTTATGCAAATATATATGTAAATGTGACATTGTTGTATGATGATATTGAAAATGGTGGAGAATCTAAAGAAGGTTGCATTGCGCTTTGACAATGTTATTACAGTAAATATTCCTTTTTTATGCAACTCTATGAATATGTAAATATGGCAAAGTTGTTCGATGCTATTCAAAGTAACGGAGGATTCAAAGAAAGTTGTATAGCTTTAAGGCTGTTATTACAGTAAATATGCCTTTTTTATGCAACTCTATGAATATGTAAATATGGCGATTTTATTCGATGCTATTCAAAGTAACGGAGGATTCAAAGAAAGTTGCATAGCTTTAAGGCTGTTATTACAGTAAATATGCCTTTTTTATGCAACTCTATGAATATGTAAATATGGCGATTTTATTCGATGCTATTCAAAGTAACGGAGGATTCAAAGAAAGTTGCATAGCTTTAAGGCTGTTATTACAGTAAATGTGCCTTTTTTATGCAACTCTATGAATATGTAAATATGGCGATTTTATTCGATGCTATTCAAAGTAACGGAGGATTCAAAGAACTTTGCATAGCTTTAACGTTGTTATTACAGTAAATATGCCTTTTTTATGCAACTCTATGAATATGTAAATATGGCAATGTTGTTCGACTAGCGATCCAAAGAAGGCGATCTGTGAGTCAGAAGGTAGGTGGGGCAGACACCATGTTGGATTGTTGTCTCCTGAGATGACCTTCCTAGTTGACAGGTGACCTTGTCACAGCGCCGCCTAGGGACAATCCATGTTATAGAATACCTTACGTATCTTCTGGGATCCAGTTTGGTGAAGTCTGGTAAGAAATATTTTTACCGCGTACACATAACGTGAATAAGGTTTTTTTTTTCAAATCTGAAAAAGACCAAATTTAGGGAGAATTAAAAGATTCCTTTTAAATGCGAGCTAGCACAAGACATGTTTAGGAGTTTATTGAAATACAGTAGGGTATCCCAGAGATAGACTATAGTTTAAAAAACTTTAATAAACCTTATTAATCAGGCTTCCAGGGATAAGATTAGTTTGAAAATGATAAGGCACAATTTGGATTATAGATTATAAACACAAGGTAATAAGACCAAATCCAAATAAATAGTGTGTGACGTTTCGGTAACAGCGTTGTTACCATTTTCAGATAAAAGTACTGAATGAGAAATTTTACCACATGGACAAAACTTATGGAAGTTGTACCATTTAACATGTATATCGGGATTCTGACAATAACTCTGAAAGATATTACAGTGACCTTTATTGAAGACACACCAAACAACCAAGTGTAAACAGCCTCTGTCTCCTCCAAAAATAGAAAAAACCGGCGATATTAAAAACTTTCCACTTCCATAAGTTTTGTCTCTGAGTGTAAATTGGTTGTAGGTTCTTAATGGAATTATATCTTGAACTGTGGGCAGAGTTTTGGAGTAATCTGTCCAGAGTTCATTCCCCGATACTAACATAGAGTTCAAGATTAGATGTATAGGCATATATACACTCCAAGACATTATATTTCTGGTAAAATATTTCAGGAATGTTGGGTCTGGGGAAGTAAACTGGTTGAAGTTTCTTATCGAATCATATCTTGGACTGTGGGCAATTTTGGAGTAATTTTTCCAGTGTTCATTCCCTGATACCAACATAGAGTTCAAGATTAGATGTACAGACATATATACACTCCAAGACAATATACTAATGATAAAGGTTTTCAGGAATGTTGGGTCTGGAAAAGTAAACTGGCTAAAGTTTCTTATGGAATCATATCTTGAACTGTGGGCAGTTTTGGAGTAATCTGTCCAGAGTTCATTCCTTAATACTAACATAGAGTTCAAGAGATTAGATGCGCAGACATATATACACTCCAAGACAATATACTAATGATAAAGGTTTTCAGGAATGTTGGGTCTGGAAAAGTAAACTGGTTGAAGTTTCTTATAGAATCATTTCTTGAACTATGGGCAGTTTTGGAGACATCTCCCCCGAGTGTATTCCCCCAAACAATCATTATTACAATCATGTTAGGTCTTATTGAATTATTTTGATATAACAGCTATGTTAAATTAAGAAAAAAAAAGTCAATTTCCAGATCGTGAAACTAAAATTTGCTGATGGCTTGCACCATCTATCGGAATAAATATAAACTATTCGTTGATTTTTTAATTATTCCATAATTGGCCAAATACCCTTTTTTGTTTTTTATTAATCAAGAAACCCTAACCAAAACGAACTTTTGTACTGTAACAGATGAATAAATTAAGAAATTCGATTGGAAAATCGTGTAATTGAAATTTACTGATGGTTTGCGCCATCTATTGGAATAAATAACAATTAATCGTTCATTTTTTAAAAATATTCTAGAATATATAAATATTCTATCTTGATAAATCAAGAAAAGCTAACCACGTACGCGTGTCGGGCTGTTGGCCCTCGTCAGCGTGGTGCAGACTGTACCTCAACGATCAAATAAAGATGGTCTTTGGGGCTTCCTGAACACCCGGAAGGGTGTGAGAACAATTAAAGTTGAACAATCTCTTAACACTATCGCTCTTATCTCGCCGAAACATATGTGTGATAAGTGTTATAGGATTTTCCTCGAGAATATTACTTATCTACTGTAAAAGAATCATTCCCATAATCTGTCAATTCTTTGATTTTTCAGGAAACCTCCTGGTTTCAGATTTTTTGGTTGTTATGGTACAGCCTGCACTACGCTAACGAGGGCCAACAGCCTGAAACGCGTACGTGGTTAGCTTTTCTTTTGATCAATCAAGATAGAATATTTATATATTCTAGAATAAATTTTAAAAATGAACGATTAATTGTTATTTATTCCGATATATGGCGCAAACCATCATTAAATTTCAATTACACGATTTTCCAATCGAATTTATTAATTTATCCACCTGTCCCCCACTGCCAAGATGAAGACCAAACCGTAGACCACCTCCTCTTCACTTGTCCAACCTTCCAATACCAAAGATTCCAGACAGCCACTCTCCTAGGTATCACCAACATATGTCCAGCATCCCTAGAAAATCTCCCAAGAAAGAAATCTGCCTGGCGACACCTCATTAATTGGACTTCCACTGGCATTGTATATAAATCCAAGAAGACTTAGGTCAGAAGGACATCCCGGGTAGTTGGCGACTTCTGTACGCTCCAGGAACCTGGGTTACTTAAATAAATAATCCACCTGTTCCGTTACAAAAGTTCATTTTTGTGTAATATTTCTGGTACAAAAAGTGTTTCAAAGAATGTTGGGTACACGGTCAATGTGGACAAAATACATTTATCTAATCGGCCAATCAAGAAGCAGAGGTCAAGGAATCCCATTGTAACCATGTAGTAGACCTTGGGGACAATTATTTCCTGGAAATGTCGGACATAACTCTTCTTCCCCTTGTGTCATCATGTCTTCAGGTGTACCGGTCTCCCTATCTTTAGCTTTGTCGGATTTCTGATATTTCTTTCATCCACCTTGATAACTCATCTCAAAATCCTCCTCCCCACACAACAATCAGGAAACATTCAGATGGTTCAAAATCACATTAATAGGTACCGCTCAGCAAGAGCAACCTAGTTCATGATAATTGAAACAGTGAATAATATGTGAAGGTTATTCACATATTAAACAAATTTTAACGCGGGATTCAATCCCGGTTCATGACTGTCGGGAATCGAGCGTGTTACCCTCTCATCCACCTACTTATATGAAACATTCAGACAAATTCATATTCATCCCTGCACGCTTTTACAATTAAACAAAATCAACATGTAATCTCCGAGGCCAGGTTCCTTTAAGTATTTTTATTTCTCTAGATTTCAGGACAACAGGAGAACTAGAAGTGAGACTTCTAGATAACAATATACGCTGTGTAGTTTTGCCCATTAATTTAGTTTTACAAAATACAACAACAACAACAAAAAGCCTTTATTTAGGGTCACTGACCCTATACAGGATTCACCAGAGGTATGCATAAGAACAAAGCAGTGAGACAAAGGAAACAATAATATAGACAGAAGAAAAAGAAAAAGAAAGAAAGAGAAAGAGAGAAGCAAGAAAAACAACACAAAAAGAGTAGCAGTAAGAAAGTGAGGAGTGAGTGTCACTTGGCCTTCTTCTGAGATATGGACTTGTGGAAACCATAAAACGCCGTAGCAATATACTTATTCTGGGTCATATTGTCAATTATTGATGGAAGTGAAAAACAGAGCTGCCCAGTTTTGAGCATAAGGGTTCTTCTTTCAGAGCAGAGCAATCAAAAATATAGTGAGTGATTTCATTTTTTAGTTTTGAATTACAGAAGGTACAAATCGGGTCTTCACCGCAGAGCATCTTGGTGTGGTTTTCTCTAAAAAAAACTTGAAAGTATTCTAACTTGTGCGAGTAGTCTTGTTTTACAAAATACAATATACCTACAATTCATTATATCACGGTTTGCGTATTTTGATAAATTACAAAAGAGTTGCGGCGTCTTTATGTAACACTTACCCAATTGTTGCTTATTCCCCCGTGATGGAGAGTACCAGACCAACTCCATAAGTTAATAATGTTTCAGAATTTTGATGATTTCCTTCTATATTATCTCAAATATCCACATATGTGTGGCTTGGATACAATAACCAAGATGTTGGGGACATGCAATATCGATTTGGACTTGTCGTGTGGAGCACGCTAAGTCCCCCATCGGGCGTTTCTTCATGTGGCGGATAGGGGAATGTCTCCCAGAAATGGGTGGTACCGAGGAAATGGAATATGCGGGGTGGACCAAAGACTATGGCAGGTTCTTCTGGCCTGTCACAGTATCATTCCCATTGTAATCGTGTAATCGCATGGTCTATGAGAGATAGAGACCATGTGGCCCACCCTCAGTAGAGGAAGGTACTGAAGGAGGGAGATATGGAGAGACCATGTGGCCCACCCTCAGTAGAGGAAGGTACTGAAGGAGGGAGATATGGAGAGACCATGTGGCCCACCCTCAGTAGAGGAAGGTACTGAAGGAGGGAGATATGGAGAGACCATGTGGCCCACCCTCAGTAGAGGAAGGTACTGAAGGAGGGAGATATGGAGAGACCATGTGGCCCACCCTCAGTTGAGGAAGGCACTGAAGGAGAGAGATATGGAGAGACCTTGTGGCCCACCCTCAGAGAGGAAGACATTGAAGGAGGGAGATATGGAGAGACCATGTGGCCCATTCTCAGTAGAGGAAGACATTGAAGGAGAGAGATATGGAGAGACCATGTGGCCCACCCTCAGTAGAGGAAGGCACTGAAGGAGAGAGATATGGAGAGACCATGTGGCCCATTCTCAGTAGAGGAAGGCACTGAAGGAGAGAGATATGGAGAAACCATGTGACCCACCCTCAGTAGAGGAAGGCACTGAAGGAGGGAGATATGGAGAGACCATGTGGCCCACCCTCAGTAGAGGAAGGTACTGAAGGAGGGAGATATGGAGAGACCATGTGGCCCACCCTCAGTAGAGGAAGGTACTGAAGGAGGGAGATATGGAGAGACCATGTGGCCCACCCTCAGTTGAGGAAGGCACTGAAGGAGAGAGATATGGAGAGACCTTGTGGCCCACCCTCAGAGAGGAAGACATTGAAGGAGGGAGATATGGAGAGACCATGTGGCCCATTCTCAGTAGAGGAAGACATTGAAGGAGAGATATATGGAGAGACCATGTGGCCCACCCTTAGTAGAGGAAGGCACTGATGGAGGGAGATATGGAGAGACCATGTGGCCCATTCTCAGTAGAGGAAGGCACTGAAGGAGAGAGATATGGAGAGACCATGTGACCCACCCTCAGTAGAGGAAGGCACTGAAGGAGGGAGATATGGAGAGACAATGTGGCCTACCCTCAGAGAGGAAGACATTGAAGGAGGGAGATATGGGGAGTCCATGTGGCCCATTCTCAGTAGAGGAAGGCACTGAAGGAGAGAGATATGGAGAGACCGTGTGGCCCACCCTCAGAGAGGAAGACATTGAAGGAGGGAGATATGGAGAGACCATGTGGCCCATTCTCAGTAGAGGAAGGCACTGAAGGAGAGAGATATGGAGAGACCATGTGGCCCACCCTCAGAGAGGAAGACATTGAAGGAGAGAGATATGGAGAGACCATGTGGCCCACCCTCAGTAGAGGAAGGCACTGAAGGAGAGAGATATGGAGAGACCATGTGGCCCAACCTCAGTAGAGGAAGGCACTGAAGGAGGGAGATATGGAGAGACCATGTCGCCTACCCTCAGAGAGGAAGACATTGAAGGAGGGAGATATGGAGAGACCATGTGGCCCATTCTCAGTAGAGGAAGGCACTGAAGGAGAGAGATATGGAGAGACCGTGTGGCCCACCCTCAGAGAGGAAGACATTGAAGGAGGGAGATATGGAGAGACCATGTGGCCCATTCTCAGTAGAGGAAGGCACTGAAGGAGAGAGATATGGAGAGACCATGTGGCCCACCCTCAGTAGATTCCCTTAGATAGATTCCCCTAACTTGCCCTCTTTAATGAGTTCAGAATATGCTAAAAAGAAATAAAAGAGAACGGCGACAACTTTTTTAAATAAAAATTCAATAAATAAATACACTCATCACCATTACCTTTAGTCTCAGCAATGATATTCGGCAATTGTTGTAATACAGAGTATATACGGAAAACCATCTAATACAATAGTAAAGCAGTTTTTATAGATACTTTTGGCGAAACCGCTGATAGGGTTAAACACTGATGAGTCAAGCATTAGCCAATTATTAATCTTTATCATTACAGTAACATCCTTTAGATATGTCGGTGGACGAGTGGGTAACCCCCTCGATTCCCGACAGCCATGAACCGGGATTGAATCCCGCGTTAAAATTTTGTTTAATATGTGAATAACCTTCACATATTATTCACTGTTTCAATTATCATGAACTAGGTTACTCTTGTTGAGCGGTACCTACAAGGGTGGATCAATAAATAAGGTGAATTATCTTATTTCTTAAAAATTAAAAAAGCAAAAATAATTTAAACCACAGAATATTAAAATATAACATCGAGAGACTATTTAAGGTGTTATGTTCTTTTTTCCCACGCGCGGCGCGAGACTTATAAATAAACTAAAATGGAAGCTCCCTTGAAGGATTGCACCACGCTTGAACAACGTGCAGTTATTCGTTTCTTGAATGCAGAAGATATTCAAACATCTCAAATATGCCAAAGAATGAAAAATATCTATGGTGAGCCTTGTTTGTCTCAAAAAAACATTTATAAATGGGTTAACGAGTTCAAAAATGGACGAATTACATGTTCCTCAGGTCTCAACGTTCGGCCGGTAAAGTTTTGTTAACAATTTTTTGGGATGTTGATGGACCAATCAGTCTTGATTTTTTATCCTCAAGGCAACGTATGAACAGCGACCTTTATTGTGACATTCTTGTAAATAAGCTAAAGCCCGGTATAAGAAACAAAAGAAGAGGGAAGCTCAGTAAAGGTGTTCTCTTCCTTCATGATAATGCAAGGCCGCATACATCATGTAAAACTGTATCTACAATCATTAAATTAGGTTTTGAAGTTTTTAGAACATCCTGCATATAGTCCAGACCTAGCCCCCTCTGACTATTTCCTTTTTGGACTACTAAAGAAGGAGTTAAAGGGAAAGCGATTTGACTCGGATGAAGATGTCCAGAAAGTGGTGCAAGATTTTTTTCACACGCTTCCTAAGAGTGCCTATAAAGAGGGTATTTACAAGTTGCCAGAACGATGGAGACGATGTATAGAAAGCCAAGGTGATTATTTTGAATAAATCAAGTCCTAATTTTTAATATCGTTCTTATTTTTGTAATAAATTATAATTCACCTTATTTATTGATCCCACCTTGTATTAATGTGATTTTGAACCGGCCCTTTAGATATAATATTTGATATTATAATAAAAATGATGTATTAGCAAGCCATCTGTTATGAAAATTCTAAACTATTATAATTTCAGTAAGGACAGTAGAAATTGTTTAATTTTCAAAAGGATCCTACGCGTCTATAATAGTTTCGAATTTTCAATAAGAAATATATTACCAAGAGGGCAATTTTTTACAAATGATATTCGGTGATTCCTCCTGTTTTAATGCAGAGTACACAAGAAAAACAATCTAATTAAATAGTATAGCGGTTTTTATAGATAAATTTGGCGAAACCGCTGATAGGGTTAAACACTAATGAGCCAAGTATGAGCAATTTTTAATCTTATCATTACAGTAAATCATCTAACCTCAGTTATCCACAAATACGAAGCAAAGAATGGTGACGTTGACACAATACACACACACAAAGTCTTTATTAATATCCCATTGGTCTTACACAGATTCTCCAGAGTGTAGACAACAATGATCAGGATGAGTGGAGTTTTATATGTACAATATTACATGAAATGCAGTAAAAAGCATGGTCTAATAAAAGAAGAAAAAATAAAAAAGTTTTGAAGATTAATTATTAAAATGGAAAGACTAATTTATCAGATCCTTCATAACTCTTCTGAAGAAATTATATACAGATAAAGCAATATATCAGACTTGATAGAGTGCAGTTGAACGTTGACACAATACAGCAACCAACCAAATGCATGCACCCATCATTTCTATATTTGGCCATGGGGAAGGAGAAGAAAAGAGTTTTAAGAAAGAAAAAGCGGCCCTGAATCTCCAGCAGAGACTTCCCCATGTGGAGCAGGAAAGTTCAATCTGTCCTACTTGAGCTCCTCGACTTCCATTTTCTCTTTCCTTCTTTCTTTTTTCACTTTTCTTCAATTTATTTACTCGGAGATAAATATAGAGCAGAATTATAGAACATCTCTTCATCCAATCCCGAAATAGCCGATGGAAGAAGAGCCCGGGTTAGGTAGAGAGTTGGACCTAGCCTCGACCTTGTTTCCCCCCGTAGCGAGTAAATATCCTTTATAAAGAAATATTCTACTTTCAGTTACATGATAAGGAGATGCATTTTCTCTAATTTTTCCACTTTATCCCAGTAAAATTTCACATTTGTTTTATTTTTCATATTCTACAAGGTTTGTCTCAAAAGTTCGTAAACACTTGGATATGGGTTTTTGCCTTTCCCTGCATCCTAAGGTATTCATCTTTTTATTATAACAAATTTGTTTACATAGATATGGAGAAAAGAATTTTATATAATAATCATTTAATTCGCTAGGAAAAGTTCTAATTATGTAAATATTTACCCGTATATAAATATTATCTTTCAGTTTCTTGGAAATTTGCCTGTCGAAGGACGTCAAAGTCCGAAAGCTTGCCGAATTTACAGCATAAATAACAGAAACACGTCGCCGTTAACTTTTGTTCCTTCTTCAAGATGATGTCAGGCGATTCCTTCTCTTGTAACTTTAAAAAAATTGAAATACCAATATTATTGACCGTTATGTATAATGTCTATGTATTATATATAAAGTAATTGTATTGTGTATTCGCCGTAATAATATTATTCGCCAAGTAATAAGAAAAACACTAACTTATGGAATAACCTAATAGTATCTATTTTCGCTCATAACCATATACAAAGACACCATGTTTAAAGTTATAAAGAATTCTAAAAGAGACAAAGATCCAGAGAACCACCACAGTACTGTAGAACTCTCCTACTCCCAGTTTACAGTAACTGCTGTACACATCCTATGTAAGGTTTATAATACTGTAGTATCCTCTTATTGATTATCTTGTCTACGAGAAATACATGGTTGCTATAGTTAATAAAGGAGGGTCGGTGGAAGGCTGGTTAAACCGTTTGGTTTTCGACCACTACGACCCGGGTTCGATTCCCGCATTGGACACTTTTTTCGGTTTAAAAAAAATGCTCCAATGGCCCCCGATTCTTGCAAAAGTCCAACCCCACCAGCGAGTGCAAGTAACCAAACGGGGCTCTGGCACATTTGTAAGTGCAAAGTCGAACTGCTTTTCACATGTGTAGACATCTGGTGTACTTACAGTAAAAGCAGTCGCTAACTACCCACCATGATTATCATGACCTGTACCACGTGTCCTAGGGATAAGCAAAAAAAAAAAAGTTAATTTTGTTATCTGTAATTCTGTATTTTGTAGGTGTATGGTCTTATTATTTATTTAAAATATAAGACACTTCTACCAGAAATTTGTTTTTATAAAAACAAATTTCTGGTCTAAGTGTCTTTTATTTTAACGAACTATGAAATGCAGGTCTGGCAAACTCTTCAATCTTCAATATGGTTTTATTATAGCTGTATGTGACATTGTAATACTTTTCTCATTTATTATAAAATAATAACAGTAAGCTTTTTATAGAAGCTCTTAGAATTCTGTAAGATAATCTAATACAATAAAAAAACTTACAATTTATTTTAGAACAAACACAAGAAGCATATTAAATTCTAATAGAATAATTCTAACTTTTGAATACACATCTGCAACTTAGGCTGATAATGTCTTTTTTTTTAAGCATTTATAAGTTGGGAGTTTGTTTGAAAAAAGAATATAGCTACATCTACCGTTCTTAGTTTTATTACTTCATGATGTTTCGTCGAATCATTATCATCTTCCTCAGGGCAATAATAAGTTGGCGAAATGTCGGGAAGTGAATAAACCAAGAATGGCTGATGGGACTATATCCAATTTTTCAAAAATCTATCTTCATCTGTATCTAGGAACTTGGGATACAGGAATCCGTAGCTATAGCGTATAGGTAAAATTCGAAGAGATTTCTATAATAGAGATTATCTTAATTACCATAAAAGGAATCACTGGATATATCGTTGCCATGAAGAGACCAAATGTGAAAACGACAAGTTTCTTTATCGAAAAGGTATAAGATTAGTGAGATTTCGAAATATTTTCGTTTTTTGACAAAATCAATAAGAAATCTAGAGGTAGGTTATAATTAACTAGAGGTAATGCTTCTAGGTATCCGTGTTAAAAGGCACGTTAACCTCCGAAAGCTCGAGAAATAAAAAAAAGTAAAAATAAACTTAGATTCCTTTTTGATTTTGCCAACGTGTAGAACCAGGGAAGAATATTCATATTGCAGCCTGATGAAAGACGTTATAGTCTGAAAGTTCCTCAAGCTAATGCTTCTTTAATAAAGAAACATGTCGCTTTGGTTTCTTCTTAGAAGAGATTATCTTCCTATGCCCGATGTGTCCAGAGCCAAGATGATCTTTGCCCTCGCGAGGACGGCCAAACTGGCCGGATGATGATCATTTAAAAATTCCTGCCACGTCCGCGCTGCCTGCATTTTTACATCAATGCCTTCCTTGACCTCATTTTTACTCTTCAATAGAAAATTCCGGTTAAACAATTTCCTCCTCATTAGCAGAAATACCCGATACCCTGAATATTTATTGTTGAGTCAGTTGGCGGAATGTGGTTTGTCCTCGTTCCTTACTTGGCAGGACTGTTCCTGGACCACAGATGGAAATGTGGTTTGTCCCCGTTTCTTACTTGGCAGGACTGTTCCTGGACCACAGATGGAAATGTGGTTTGTCCTCGTTCCTTACTTGGCAGGACTGTTCCTGGACCACAGATGGAAATGTGGTTTGTCCTCGTTTTCCTTACTTAGCAGGACTGTTCCTGGACCACAGATGGAAATGTGGTTTGTCCCCGTTCCTTACTTGGCAGAACTGTTCCTGGACCACAGATGGAAATGTGGTTTGTCCTCGTGTTCCTTACTTGGCAGGACTGTTCCTGGACCACAGATGGAAATGTGGTTTGTCCTCGTGTTCCTTACTTGGCAGGACTGTTCCTGGACCACAGATGGAAATGTGGTTTGTCCTCGTTCCTTACTTGGCAGGACTGTTCCTGGACCACAGATGGAAATGTGGTTTGTCCCCGTTCCTTCCTTGGCAGGACTGTTCCTGGATCACAGATGGAAATGTGGTTTGTCTTCGTTTTCCTTACTTGGCAGGACTGTTCCTGGACCACAGATGGAAATGTGGTTTGTCCCCGTTCCTTAATTGACAGAACTGTTCCTTAGAAAGTTATGAAATCTAAGCCGTCCCTGTACTGATGAGGGCCATAACCAGAAACCATGGTATACAGGTTGTTGGCTTTTGTCTGAATTTGTCAAAACTGGTGTTGTGGCTTATTCTTCATCACCACTAATAAGTTTTTCACCAAGTTGATGAACATGAAGCATCGCTCTTATGCAAATATAAAGGGAAAGATACCCCTCATGGTACATAGATGTTTAAATATAATTATATTACAAGTTAATTATAATCATCTACTTATATAATTGCCTTATTCTGTCTGTGTGAAGTTCACGGATAGATTTTGGTCAGAATGGATAAAATAAAAAAAAGTGTCAAGGGATGGGAATCGAACCCACGACCTTCCGCTTACCGGGCAGATGCCATAACCACTAGGCCACATGACCACAATTTATAATTGTAACAAATAGTATTTGAATCAAAACATTCAATCGGGTAAAACACGGGCGTTGCCCGGGTCATTCGGCTAGTTATTGTATAAATGAAGAGTGCAGACTGTGCAAATTTGCATATGTATTGACAAAATGCCAATAAAATGATGTTAATTGTCAATTGTCTATGATTATCATGGTCTTCTCTATGTATTCTTGGTATAATTCACATAAAAATTATGTGCAAATGTAAAGTAATTTTAGAATTTAAAGAAAAGGGGGACCTATATGTATATATAAAAAGATCGTCGATCTATAAATAGAAGTGTGAACCAAGAAAAATGGTGGAAGAATTAAAGAAGGAGGACATAGGTCTGAAAGGTGACCTCACAAAAGGTGACACAGTGCTTGTGACTTAACCCCATTGGATGACCCAAACAAGGGTCAAAAGTCAATTCACCCAAAGCGTCTTAGTTGAAGCTGCCACGCCTTGATCAAACAAGGCTCCACTTTCTGTTTATTTTCTTCTTGACCTCAAAAATAGGTGGTACCAGAGTCTCTGTAATTAACATACATTTTGGTCTTTTCTTCGAATCTCTAATTAGAAACTTTATTGTGGAACACAACACTGCAAAAACTATGTTAAAAGATTCAAAAAGAACAAGAGACAAAGAAGAATATCCATAGAACCACAGTGTTTACAGTACTGTAGAACTCTCCTACTCCCAGTTTACAGTAACTATTGTGTACAAAACCTGATATGTAAGTAAAAATAGTACAGAAGAGTGAAATTGTACTGGGAGATCAGGTGGATAAATTAAGAAAAAAAAAGGTATCTCTGATCATTAAACTAAAAGTTGCTGATTGCTTGCACCATCTATCGGATTAAATATCAACTAATCGTTGATTTTTAATTATTCCAGAATTGGCAACCATACTATTCCGGAAAAGGCTAACTATATACGTGTGGTTGATTAATAAAGAAATAGTATTTGGTCAATTCTGGAATAATTACAAAAATCAACGATGAATTGATATTTATTCTGATAGATGGCGCAAGCTATCTTCAACTTTTAGTTGCATGATTGGGAGATGTCATTTTCTTTATAATAAGTATGGTTTTTATTTTTGTAAGGTCTTCTCATTGATTTTATAACCATCAGAGAGGAGTAGATGCTTCTATATTTTTTCTATAGTTATTCCTTTTGAAACTTATTGCCAAGGATTTTTCTGAAACCGCGTTCTACAAAACAGTGGCAAAAGTCTTTATAAAGGCTATATATTAACCAGTTTTCTATTTGGTAATATTGTAGCGTAGCAGAAAGGTAGAGTCGGTGATCCGCAAACGAAGAACGTTATTTTATTAACTAAACAAACCGAGATCAAAAGAAGAACAACCGAAAAATATATCCCTTAATGAATACACGCCAAAGTATATATAGGAATCAAAAATACAACAAACACCTATGCAAAAATCAGGCATTAAAACTAAATTAAAATATTTACATAAAAATGATAAAACTAATTACTCGCTACAATATAGTTGATCATTCATGATCATTGAAAATTGAGACAAAATTTAACCCCCCTACTTTCAATTTTATAATTAAAATTATACTTCTCTATTCATGATAAAATTGTGAAAAAAGTATTAAAATTACAAATATATTCTCACAATGAGTATCTTTTTTTATTTATAATGCTAGCTTTCAAGCGTTATTCGCTCTTCAACGGGCTTACTATAATATCGACTTGATCCCATATAACGCTTGAAAGCTAGCATTTTAAATAAAAAAAGATACTCATTGTGAGAATATAATTGTAATTTTAATAAAATTATACTTCTACACTTCTTATAAACTGCAATGATTTCAAAAATATATATATATTGTAAGAGGAATGCTTGACTCATCAGTAGTGAACCCTCTAAGCAGTTTCGCCCGTTTAATTTTCAGACCGCTCTATTCCACTATATTACGCTGATTGCTTATTGCTAGGGGGGTCGGTGGAAGGCTGGTTAAACCGTTTGGCTTTCGACCACTACGACCCAGGTTCGATTCCCGCATTGGACACTTTTTTTCTATTTAAAAAAAAAAAAATTTTAAATGCTCCAATGGCCCCCGATTCTTGCAAAGGTCCAACCCCACCAGCGAGTGCAAGTAACCAAACGGGGCTCTGGCACATTTGTAAGTGCAAAGTCGAACTGCTTTTCACATGTGTAAACATGTGGTGCGCTTACAGTAAAAGCAGTCGCTAACTACCCACCATGATTATCATGGCCTGTACCACGTGTACTAGGGATGAGCAAAAAAAAAAAAAACGCTGATTGCTTATAGAAGTCTGGATTTATTAAGGAATACGTGTTTTTTTTTTAATTATTATTATTCCTAGTACACATGGTACAAGCTATGGTAATCATGGTGAGTAGAAGTTGGCGACTGCTTTTACTGTAAGTACATCACATGTTTACACATGTGAAAGCAGTTCGACTTTTGCACTTACAAATGTGTTAGAGCCCCTTAAGGTGGAGACAGCTTTACTATAACTATAACCAGACCATGATAATCATGGTGGGTAGAATTGTGAAAGCTTATATTGTAAGTACACCAAATATCTACACATGTAGTACCAGACCATGATAATCATGGTGGGTAGAGTGGTGAGAGTTTGTATTGTAAGTACACCACATGTCTACACATGTAGTACCAAGCCATGATAATCATGGTGGTTAGAGTGGTGAGAGTTTGTATTGTAAGTACACCACATGTCTACACATGTAGTACCAAGCCATGATAATCATGAGGGTTAGATTGGTGAGAGTTTGTATTGTAAGTACACCACATGTCTACACATGTAGTACCAAGCCATGATAATCATGGTGGTTAGAGTGGTGAGAGTTTGTATTGTAAGTACACCACATGTCTACACATGTAGTACCAGACCATGATAATCATGGTGGCTAGAGTGGTGAGAGTTTGTATTGTAAGTACACCACATGTCTACACATGTAGTACCAAGCCATGATAATCATGGTGGTAAGAGTGGTGAGAGTTTGTATTGTAAGTACACCACATGTCTACACATGTAGTACCAGACCATGATAATCATGGTGGCTAGAGTGGTGAGAGTTTGTATTGTAAGTACACCACATGTCTACACATGTAGTACCAGACCATGATAATCATGGTGGCTAGAGTGGTGAGAGTTTGTATTGTAAGTACACCACATGTCTACACATGTAGTACCAGACCATGATAATCATGGTGGCTAGAGTGGTGAGAGTTTGTATTGTAAGTACACCACATGTCTACACATGTAGTACCAGACCATGATAATCATGGTGGCTAGAGTGGTGAGAGCTTGTATTGTAAGTACACCACATGTCTACACATGTAGTACCAGACCATGATAATCATGGTGGCTAGAGTGGTGAGAGCTTGTATTGTAAGTACACCACATGTCTACACATGTAGTACCAGACCATGATAATCATGGTGGTTAGATTGGTGAGAGTTTGTATTGTAAGTACACCAAATATCTACACATGTAGTACCAGACCATGATAATCATGGTGGGTAGAGTGGTGAGAGTTTGTATTGTAAGTACACCACATGTCTACACATGTAGTACCAGACCATGATAATCATGGTGGGTAGAGTGGTGAGAGTTTGTATTGTAAGTACACCACATGTCTACACATGTAGTACCAAGCCATGATAATCATGGTGGGTAGAGTGGTGAGAGTTTGTATTGTAAGTACACCACATGTCTACACATGTAGTACCAAGCCATGATAATCATGGTGGTTAGAGTGGTGAAAGCCTGTATTGTAAGTACACCACATGTCTACACATGTAGTACCAAGCCATGATAATCATGGTGGGTAGAGTGGTGAGAGTTTGTATTGTAAGTACACCACATGTCTACACATGTAGTACCAAGCCATGATAATCATGGTGGTTAGAGTGGTGAAAGCCTGTATTGTAAGTACACCACATGTCTACACATGTAGTACCAAGCCATGATAATCATGGTGGTTAGAGTGGTGAGAGTTTGTATTGTAAGTACACCACATGTCTACACATGTAGTACCAAGCCATGATAATCATGGTGGCTAGAGTGGTGAGAGTTTGTATTGTAAGTACACCACATGTCTACACATGTAGTACCAAGCCATGATAATCATGGTGGTTAGAGTGGTGAGAGTTTGTATTGTAAGTACACCACATGTCTACACATGTAGTACCAAGCCATGATAATCATGGTGGCTAGAGTGGTGAGAGTTTGTATTGTAAGTACACCACATGTCTACACATGTAGTACCAGACCATGATAATCATGGTGGGTAGAATTGTGACAGCTTGTATTGTAAGTACACCACATGTCTACTCATGTAAAATGTTTAATACTACTTCTATTTTCAATTATTTCCGTATTACTTGTAATTTTCAAGCAATTTTCCAATCATATAAATTCTTGATCAAAGTTTGTTGAAAACATAATAATTCTGTCAATATAAAGTTTAAAACAGAACCTTCTAAACACCATCTTTGCATTCAGGTCATTTCTATAACACCAACTTTCTAAAATCCGGAAAGCCAACTTTTAGATCATGGTTTCAGGCTATGGCCCGAATCCGTCCAGAACGACCCACATTTCCACCAGATCCTACAGCGCAAAAATTTCCTGAAATTGCTGGGGATATTTCAAGCTGGTAAAAAGAGAAGAAAGATGGCAGTCGATTTGTCCATAATTTTGGATGAAACTATTTCTAACAGAAGTTGGAGATGTGCCTCACTCTAAAGTGATTAAAGAAACTTCCTAAAAAATATTTAAAAAAAAAAACAGGGTTTACCTTTTTATTCTTTTTAACTGTGTCCGATCTTTTCTTCTTTCTAGTCATGCTTTAAGGTAAAATAGAGAAAAGCATTTTCTCCATTTGATTAAAAAAAAAATTAAATAAATGAATCACCGCAACTTTTTAAAAATATATATTTAGTGGTAGCTTTCGTGTCTTGTCCTTTCTCAATTTTTTTACCTAAAGGTTAAGAAAGACCAAGACCCCTCCTCGAAAGCTTCCAAATAAATATATTTTGTTTAATTTTGTATCAAATTCGAATTTCTTTCTCCCTTTTTTTTCATGCTCCTTTCTGTATCTCTCCGGAGAATATGTATATAAGATTAAAATATGTCTTAATAAAAGTACTGATCAATTGAATGATTTATTGTAATTAATAAGTAAAAGGGGGAAATTTCTTATTTTGAATAAAATTGGATCAAATAGTCTTTCACTAGGGGCTCTGTTGTCTAGGACTACAAAGAATAAATCCAATACATTGGCTCTGTACAAGTTTTACAGGGCTGCTCAAGAGAAGAAACCATGAGAAAAGAGAGGCATATGTAAATATACACACACACACAAAAGCCTTTATTAAGACACACTGGTCTTATAGAGGATTCTCCCCGAGATTACAAGAGAGATAGGCCTGTGAAAGTGGGGAATATACAGAAGAAGAAAAATAAAGATTATGTAAGTATGATATATACATACACATATACAACATAACAACAAAAGCCCCCATTAAGACCCAAAGTCTTACAAAAGACTCGACTGCAGGATCCAAGAAGCAAAGTAAGAAAGAGATAAAGAAGTGAACAATAAAATAATAAAAAATAATAATATTCATATGTAAATATATGTGTAAATGAACAACGATATATGTAAATAACTAACTCATCTTTTCTATGCAATTGTACTCCTCGACGAATCCTGTGTAGGGCATAGGTCCTCAATAAAAGGCTTTTTGTTGTAATTATTGTAATTAAAAATATCCTTCCTCAGTACAAAATGTCAGCACTATAGAAGGATTGTTGCATAGTTTCAGCGCTTTCCAAGTACAAGGAGAGAGAATGGGCAGTAACAGGTTCCTATATAAGGCGAGGCTTCAATATCCTGGAGAATAGACAATGAACAATCCCAACACAAATCTATTCAACCTACAATTGTCATTAAAAACTATTTCAAACAAAAAAAGAATTTCTACAGATCTAATTAACTAAACAAACAAAACATGGAAAACACTGTTTAGAAATTTCTTTCTTTTTTTTTATAATTGTACAAGTACAATGGCATGTCCTTGTAAGATTTTCTCTGGAGACATGCGGAACAATCTCTTGGATTCCAGTCCGGACAAGTTTATTTTAAAGGGAGAAACCTGTCTGTCCCATGGTTCTCTTCCTTCCTTCCTCCTCCACCACATGGCTCGACCAAAGATTTATAGTTTCTGGTATTTTAGACATTTGCCTTAGGTTATCTTCCCTTTTTTTTCTTGGCTACGGAAGAATTTTTTACCCACCCATGTGGTTTACTCTATATATAATTTGATTACTTCCGTAATCTTTCCGTTTTTTTTTTTTAAGATGCATTTAATTCTAATAGGAAAAAAATGCGTTTATTGTACAATTATCTTATCAAAATTCGAAACTATTTTAAACGCGTAAGATTCTTTTTGAAATTAAACAATTTCTACTGCCCTTACTGCAATGGAAAAATTAATGGAAGGGCCTGGCTCATCAGGGGTGAACCCTCCCAGCGGTTTCGCCAGTTTAATCTACCATTAATATAATATAATATAATACCATTACAATTATCATAATAAGGAAATATACTTTTTTTAAATTTTACTATAAGATAATATAATCATGGGCAAAACTTAAGAAAGTGGAAAGCATTTGATGTCGCGTTCAACATATCTTCAAAAAAACAAACGGAGACAGAGGAAATTTTGTTCACACTTGGTTATCTCGTGTATCTTCAATAAAGGTCACTGTAATATCTTTCAGAGTTATTGTCTGAATCCCGATATACATGCTAGAAGATACAACTTCCTTAAGTTTTGTCCATGAGTGTTCTAGCTTTTCCACGAACCATTGACTGTAGTAGCAAATTAAGAAACTCGTCTGTTTCGCTAAGACACACATCCTCTCATGTCTTACATTTTTGTAATCGAACATATTTGCATATTCCGGGATTGAAACTATTTTTCTTTCCAGACCTAATTCTATATGGTGTTGAAGTTTTATCGTTGAGTCTACACTCATGGACAAAGCTTAAGGAAGTTTTACCTTCAAGCATGTATATCGGGATTCAGACAATAACTCTGAAAGATATTACAGTGACCTTTATTGAAGACATACGAGATAACCAAGTGTGAACAAACTCTGTTTCTCCTTAAAAAAATATAAATATAGACGGACGATGACATCAGACTTTCTACTTCCTTAAGTTTTGTCCGTGAATGTACATTTCATGGACTCGGGTTTGCGAAACAAATGGAATATGTGCAAATTAAACCTATATTATCAGATACTAATTTGCATATGAAAATTGATGTGAATGAACGTATAAAAATAATTAAATATGAGTGATTGAATATTAATTAATTTATTTTTCTATTGTTTTTTGACCAAGAAAAGGTAAATTCATTCTGTCAAGAGATATGTAAATAGTGTTCGTTCAATTTTTAATTTTAATTTTAGTTTTGCTTGGCTTGCATGTAAATATTCTTAAGGAAGAGAAATAAACTTTTTTTTTTCTTTTATAAGTGCAGTCATCTTTTGTTTGATATAAATTTCTAGAAAATTATTTAAATAGCAAAATAACAATGGCGACGAGACTTTCGTTCGAACCTTATGTAATGAAAGAAGAACCTTTTGAAAATTATATTCAACGATTCAAACAGTACATTTTTGTGAATGAAATTGAAGGTAAGAAGATTGTTCCTTTTTTTATTATGTCTATTGGACCAAATACTTATGGTATTCTGAAAGAATTGATCTCACCTAGAGATGTTTGTGCATTAGAATTCGAAGAAATTGTTAGTGTTCTACTTACTCATTTTACACCTAAGCTAAATATCATTTTTGAAAGATATGAGTTCAGCCAATTGATTCAGGAACATGGCGAAAAAATAGAAGAATATGTCCTTAAATTAAAAAAAACAAGCTAATAAATGTAATTTTGGCTTAAATATTGAAGAACACCTAAGGGATAAATTCATTGCAGGAGTTTTTAATCAAGTTATTTTGAAAAGATTACTGCAAGAGCCTGAGCTCACTTTTAATATGGCAGTAAATATTGCTACCACAATAGAATCGGTAGATTGTAATGTGTTGAAAATGAAGTCTTATGCTGAAACTAAAGAAATAAACAAATTACATTCTAAATGCAAGCATTGTGGAAAGATGAATCATCATTCGGACAGATGTTTTTTTAGAAATTCTTTCTGCTATTCTTGTAAACAATTGGGACATATATCGACTGTTTGTCATTCAAAATCTAAGAATGGATATTTTCAACCAAGAAAGAGAGGAGTGTCTAGTGAAGCGTCTGCCCACGGAGAATCATTTTCGGGAAAGAATGGTGAGTCCATCAATAATGTAGAATATTTGACTAATAAATTTGAGAGTATTTTGTATGTCTTCGACATAAAATTCTTAGCAGAAATTGACACTGGTGCGGCTTTAACAACTATGTCAAAAGACCTATTTTTAAAATATTTTGAACATGTTAAATTATTTCCGTCTAAATGTTATTTAACCGATTATCAAGGAAAGGGCATTTCCTCTATTGGAGAATGTAAAGTAAAAGTAAGATATAAAAATAAAATAGGCCATTTAAACTTAATAGTAACAAATATTGAAAATAATAAATTTCTCATAGGAAAAGACTGGATAGTATATTTTGATATGGTACAAATTAATGTCCAACAAAATAATAATTTTGATACTAATTTTATTTTTAATAAATATTATAAACTTTTCGAAGATATAGTCTTGCCAATAAAAGATATTTCCGTACACATTAATGTAAAAAATTATTTTGCACCAAAATTTTATAAATTTAGACCTGCTCCCTTTGCTATTAGAAATTTAATTGAAGAAGAACTATTATTTTTATTGAATAATGATATTATTGAAAATATAGTGGATAGCCCAATAGCTTCACCGCTAGTATGCGTCCCTAAGAAAAACGGCAAAATTAGAATTTGTGCGGACTTTAAAAGAACCTTAAATCCATTTATCGAGGATGTTAAGTATCCGATACCGAACATCGATAATGTTTTACATTCATTTTTTGGTAAAAGTATATTTAGTAAAATTGATCTTTCAAGCGCATATCATCAGATACTTCTAGACGAGGAATCTCAAAAATTAACAGTTATTTCTACCCATAAAGGCCTTTTTAAATATAAAAGGCTGCCCTTCGGTATCAAGTCCGGAGCGACTATTTTCCAAAGAACTATGGACAATATTTTTTCCGGTCTTAAAAATGTAATAATATATTTAGACGATATTCTTATAGCATCGTCTGATGTAAATGAGCATATTTCAGATATCGAAACAGTCATGAATAAATTATCGGATTTTAATTTTTCAATTAATAAAGAAAAATCTTTGTTTTTTGTTGATGAAATCAATTATTTAGGACATAGAATAAATAAAAATGGAATCTATCCCCTTGAGGATAAATTGGACAGTATAAAAAAATGTCCTAAACCGAGTAACATTTCAGAATTGAAATCTTTCTTGGGCATGTTGTCATTCTACAGTAAATTCGTTAGAAATTTATCCATACATGCAAATCCTTTATTCTCTCTATTGAAAAGAAGTTATAATTGGAATTGGAAAAATGAACATGATCAGGCTTTCGAAAAATGTAAAAATTTGATTAATACAAAAACTTGTTTGACGCATTATTCGCAAGATTTACCTCTTTATGTTACTTGTGATGCATCAAATTATGGTATTGGAGGATATATTTCCCATATTGTAAACGGCATTGAGAAACCAATTACTTTTGTTTCAAGAACACTAAATGACACAGAAAAGAAATATTCCCAAATAGAAAAAGAAGGGTTATCAATATTCTTTACCTTAAACAGGCTAAAACAATTCCTTTACGGAAGAAAATTTATTATTAATACAGATCACAAACCATTACTAGCCATTTTTGGCGATAAAAATAATTTACCAGCCTTAGTGGCAAATAGATTACATAGATGGTCACTCTCAATATCAAATTTTAATTTTGAAATTAAATATACTAAGGGAACTGAAATACCTCTTGCAGATTTTCTTTCAAGATTTCCAAATCCTGAAAAGGGGGAGAAGGAAGAGGAAATCGGAGAAATATTATTAATAGAAAATTCGATATTAGATTACGTCTTGGTATCGTATAAAACCCAAGAAGATCCAACTCTTAGAAAACTATATAAGTTAGTCAAGTACGATAAGTATGATGTTGACTCAGAGGTAGATATAAAACCTTATAATAGAATTAAAAACGAGATAACAATAGTAAGAAATTGCCTATTTTTCGGAAATAGAATGATCATCCCCGATTCCTTAAGAGAATATGTTTTGAAAATCATCCATGAAAATCATATTGGAGTAAATAAAATGAAAACTCTGGCCAGAAGTTCTGTCTATTGGCCGGGAATGGATGAGCAAATTGAGAAACTGTCTAAAAGCTGTAGCACTTGTATGGAAAACACATCAAAGCTGCCAAAACAGGAATTTACCGAGTGGACTCCACCAAACAAAGTTTGGAAGAGAATTCATCTTGACTATTTCTATTTTGCGGGAAAAACTTTTTTGATATTGGTGGATGCGCATTCTAATTGGATAGAATGTCAAATGGTTCCAAATACATCGGCGGGATTCTGCATAGACTTTTTGAGAGAATGTTTAGCGAGATATGGTATCCCGGAGGTGGCGGTAATGGATAATGGGCCCCCGTTTAGAAGTTATGAAATAAAGACATTTTTCGAAAGAAATGGCATACATGCGATGTTTAGCCCCGCTTACCATCCGGAGAGCAACGGACTAGCGGAAGTGTCTGTAGGAGAGATAAAAAAAGCTATGAAAAGAATTATTTCGGAGGAAAGAGAATTACCCCTTGAGTTTGCTTTGATTAAGGCTTTATATGCATATAGATTGAGTCCTTTGACTAGAACGGAAAAATCCCCTGCTGGAATATTTTTAAATCGCGAGATTAGAACGAAGATTTCCATGTTGAGCAAGAAATCAGTAAGAGTGGGGAGATTGAAAAATAAAAAACAGAACAATAGCTACAAAATAAATGATAGAGTAAGATACAGATGGATGGAAAGAGGAAAACCGAAATGGATGTTTGGGATTGTAAAGAGAATAGTGGGAAGCAACAGCTGTATGATAGAAACTGATGGAATAGAAAGGAAAGTACACACTAACTATATGAGGAGAAGTATGGAGAGAAAGGATGTTTCGTCATCAGAAGAAGGAATAAGCTACCCAAGGCCTCAGACGTCAAGTCCCCTGACTCCTGCTACAATAGTAGCAGAATCTACACCTGGACCACCGACTGAATCTACACCTTCCCGGAGATATCCACTACGAGAGAGGAGACCACCGGATAGATATGTACCTTAATGAGTATTGCTATCTTAAAAAAGGGGGAGTTGATGTGAATGAACGTATAAAAATAATTAAATATGAGTGATTGAATATTAATTAATTTATTTTTCTATTGTTTTTTGACCAAGAAAAGGTAAATTCATTCTGTCAAGAGATATGTAAATAGTGTTCGTTCAATTTTTAATTTTAATTTTAGTTTTGCTTGGCTTGCATGTAAATATTCTTAAGGAAGAGAAATAAACTTTTTTTTTCTTTTATAAGTGCAGTCATCTTTTGTTTGATATAAATTTCTAGAAAATTATTTAAATAGCAAAATAACAATTTTAACTCAGCACCTGAAAGTTATTCTTCTTATTATTTCTTACCTCCACTCAATCATATTAGGGTATCAAGTTGTGACCCTTGATGGTGTCTGTTTGATGACCATCATGACTGGGTGAAGTAGAATGCCTCTGTCATTAAGACTGGGAGCACTACTCAGTGGCAGGCCGACTTAGCTCCAAAAGAAATGACCGCCTCTGACATGAGGAACAGACGCCATGTTCAGCCACTCCCAACATGGAGTACAAACGCTGCTCATCCTGTATACCTGGATTAGGAGGCCTTACAGAGTACTATCAGCCGGGCCAACTAAGCCCAGGTTTTTTTTAGTGAGCTTGTTACTGCTCCCCGTCCTCCTTTTTTCATCCGGGCTTGGGACCGGCAAAGGCGGAGTTCAACTGAAAGTTGATAATGGCTAGCGCCTGAATACATTTCTTTTAATCGTGGATTTACCACGGAGTCTTTGCAAATGAAGAGAAAAAAAAGTAAAATCTTTCTTTTATTTCCACGGGATAGTTTCTACACCAGTTCTTCACCCGTTCACTAGGTGACAGTACTTCCCTAAAGTGACAATGGCTTCCTTTGTCCCATTGTTGGACACATTATCTAATTGTGTCATCTCTCATTATTTGCATAGGTCCCCACTTTCGCTGATTTTCTCTTCCCAAGTTCTTCTCAGTTCATTCTTCACTCCGTCTTGCGCCCTGAAGTTGGCATCAAACACTTCTTGTAGCTCCCTTCCATGAATACATGGACAATACTTATGGTCCATACATATAGACAAAACTTAAGGAAGTTGTACCTTTTAACATATATATATCGGGATTCAGACAATAACACTGAAAGATATTACAGTGACCTTTATTGAAGACACACGAGATAACCAAGTGTGAGCAAAATTGCCTTTGTCTACTTCAAACAAGCAGACGATTGATCACATCAAAGACTTTCCACTTCCTTAAGTTTTCTCCATGAGTGTACGTACAAAAGTGAAATTGTGCTGGTATCAGGTTGATAAATTAATTTTAAAAAAGCACCTCCTTATTGATTTGTAAATCAAAATACACACACAAAAAGGATATTAGGCCCTTTCTCTGGAATAAATTAACCACAAATATCAACGAGATTGAATGAAATTTATTCAGGTAGATGGCGCTAGCCATCATTACCTTTCAGTTGCACGATATGGAAATTTTCTTTTCCTTAATTTACGATGAGGGTTATATGCAAATCATAAAACTTTTTTTATTTATTTAATAAAATAATTTAGTTCTCCTCTTTACTTTTGCATATATCTATGTGAAAAGAAAACATATCAAATTGATTTGCATAACAAAACCAATCAAACAACCATAAGATCCCAATATATTACAAGGGAAGGAATCGCCAGACATTATCTTGAAAAAGGAATCAAGTTTACGGTAACGTGGTTCTTTTCTTCTCGTCGCCGTAAACTTTTATTCCTTTTTCAAGATCCCAACATATATCCATACTCGACCATACATTGACCTCTCCAGAAAATTCCTGTCCCTCTCTTGGCCTCTAGAAGGGGAAGTTAATCTTCTTACTTAATCCAAAGTAGATCTTCTCATAAGAAGATCCAAATCTACTGGATTATCCTATTTCTATATACTCCTATTATGGGACACAGGGGGACCT
Source organism: Cordylochernes scorpioides (assembly GCA_030710605.1). Lineage (NCBI taxonomy): Eukaryota > Metazoa > Arthropoda > Arachnida > Pseudoscorpiones > Chernetidae > Cordylochernes > Cordylochernes scorpioides. Next base: position 220,498,293 of record CP092863.1, on the reverse strand, counting down.
TATCAGAGGGGAGAGGGGGGTGTTACGACAGTACGGGGGGGTGAGGCAATGTTGTCCGAATATAGAGCGAAGTATCCGTCTCTTCCTACATTTGTGCAACACTCGAGATGGTGACCTTCGCTGGACACTGAGTGTCGGACAGTGTCCTCGAGATATACCAAAGTTATTTGTAAAACGACATTTGAAAATTATCCCGCATAGGTTTCTTTTAAACGAAAAATCGAAATTTATTTTTAAGGAGAAATAACGATTATTTCTAACCTTAAGAATGAAGTATGAAAGGATGAATTGTGAAGAGTAATGATAAACGGAAAAATAAAAGTGTCCAGGGATGGGAATCGAACCCACATTGTTCCGCTTACCGGGCAGATGCCATGTTATTTGTACAATCATTTATAAAATTTGTAACCATTAATTTTCTAAAAAAAAAAAATAGTACAAATGTAATATTGTACTGAGATAAGGTGCATAAAATTAAGAAAGAAAGAAAAAGTATCTCCTTATTGTGTAATTAATCAAGAATGGATATTTGGCCAATTCTGGAATAATTATAAATCTACGAATAGTTGATATTTATTAAAGATAGATGACGCAAGCCATCAGCAACTTTCAGTTGCACGATAGGGATATTTTTCTTTCTTCATTAAATTTCTGTCAATGTGTTTCTTTTTTTACATACATAATAGAATACTGTTTCTACAGACCTTACACTATAATCATAAAAGTTATTGAATGAGAGGGCTTGGCTCATCAGTGGTGAACCCTCTTAGCGGTTTCGCTAAATTAATCTCCAGACCGTATTGTATTGGATTGGTTTTGTTATATACCCTGTATTTACTATGGAAGGTAACTCCACCTTTGCTGGTCCCAAGCCCGGATGATAAAGGAGGAGGAGCAGTAACAAGCTCGCTATAACCTAGCCTCAGCTGGCCTGGCTGATAGTACCCTGTAAGGGCTTCTAATCCAGGGATACAGGATGAGCAGCGTTTGTACTCCTTGTTAGGAGCGGCTGTACATGGCGTCCGTTCCTCATGTCAGAGGCGGCTATTTCTTTTGGAGCTAAGTCAGTGGCCTGCCACTGAGTAGTGCTCCCATTCTTAATGACAAAGGCAGACGCATTCTACTTCACCCAATTATGATGGTTGTCAAACAAACACCATCAAGAGACACAACTTGATACCCTAATATGATTGAGTGGAGATAAGAAAGAAGAAGAAGACTATGGAAGGCAACTCCGTCTTTGCCGGTCCCAAGCCCGGATTAAAAAGGAGGAGGGGGAGCAGTAACAAGCTCACTAAAAACCTAGGCTCAGATGGCCTAGCTGATAGTACCCTGTAAGGGTTCCTGATCCAGGGATACAGGATGAGTTTGTACTTCATGTTAGGAACGGCTGTACATGGCGTCTGTTCCTCATGTCAGAGGCAGGCATTTCATATTGGAGCTAAGTCAGTGGCCTGTTACTGAGTACTGCTCCCACACGTACAATCATAGAAGATAATATAATTGAATCATTATATGTGTTTTTTACATAACGTGGAACCAATTATAAATGCACTATGTCATTTTAAAAAGAGAGAGAAGCTCACAAATCTTGGCTAATTCTTCATTATTATCCCTAGTACATGTGGTACAGGCCATGATAATCATGGTGGGTAGTAGTTGGCGACTGCCTTTACTGTAAGTACACCACATATCTACATATAAAAAAGGGAAGAAAAAAATAAAATATAAAAAGATCAGGTGTTGAAATCAATATTAAAAATTGCATATCCTGTCCAGGAGCACATGTGCTTTACAGAAAACAGAGCGCCATCTGGTGGAACAGAAATCAACCAAATATCAGGGAACAGGCTAAATCAATGTTTAGTTGATTTCTGTTCCACCAGATGGCGCTCTGCCTTCTGTAAAGCACATGTGCTCCTGGTCAGGATATGCCATTTTTAATATATCTACAAATATAGAAGGCAGTGATATGATCCTGTCGACTTTCAATGTGGCGATATGATAATAATGTGGGGAGAGAGAAATAAGGAAACCACAAGTTTGGAAAAGGAATTCCAGGTAACCAGTGAGAGAGAGGTAGCGAGGGGATGTCACCGCTGAACGACCGTTTGCGTAGCACAAATGTGCTAGATTTACGTTTGGTTACTTGCACTCGCTGGTGGATGTTGGACTTTTGCAAGAATAGGATGACCATTGGAGTAATTTTTTTAATTAGAAAAAAAGTGTCCAATGCGGATTCGATCCCAAGTCATGGCTGTCGAAAACCAACAGTTTAATCCACTTGTCCATTAACCTCTTTTAAATCGACATATATAGAATGTAGTTTAATGTCCAAGAAAAAAATATATAGAATTGTTTAACTTTCATAAAGCGTTAGAGAACAAGGTAATCTCTAAGAACTAAAATTACAGAACAATTTCCTTCCATAGTTAATTTGTATAGTTATGTTGAATACTTTGATTTCCTTTTCATTTTCCCTTCTCTCCTTTGTTTATGTTTCTTTTTTCCTTTTTCCATGAAAATGATGTATGGCGAGTCCTTACAGGACTAGAATATCCTAATAAAGCTATTGTTGTTGCTTAACTATGTTTTAATATGCCACTGATGAACCAAGCCCTCTCCTCTAATATTATCAATTCCCGAAGTAGTTTTAATGATTAGTACACGTAATCATAATAATAAACATAAGCATATATACCTAACTTTGTATAAAATGTATCTAATATGTATATAAGAAGAGATAAAAAAAGGAGTTGATGACAAAGAGTTCCTTTAATGAAAAGCATGGTAAGCTTTCGGAAAACAACGTCCTTTAACAGGTTGAATATAAGAAACTAGAGAAGAAAGAAATTTGCTATTCAGCCTGTTGAAGAACGTTATTTTCCGAAAGCTCGCCAAGCTTCTCATTAAAGAAACTCTTCGCTATTAACTTTTATGTCTTCTTAGGAATGTTATCCGTCAAGAGAGAGATTGAAACTGATTTATTACAATGTCCATATAAGATTATATAAGGTTAAATACAGAATAAATATAAATATGAATAAATAAGATTATATAATGATAAATATAGGAATAAATAGATATAAATATGTAAAAACAATAGTAAAAAATAAAAATAAGTGGGTCAGGTGTTGAAATTAAAATTTAAAAAGGCATATCCTGACTAGGAACACATGTGTTTTTCAGATTTCTGTTCCATCAGATGGCGCTCTGCCTTCTGAAAAGCACACGTGCTCCTGGTCAGAATATGCCTTTTTTAAAGATATAAATATATAAAATAATTGATAAATATACATATATATAAAGAGGAAGAGAGAGATCCTCCTAATCCCTATATAAATAAAAGTCAGTGTATGTATGTATGTATGTATGTATGTATGTATGTGGGTATCTATGTCGGCTATACACGTCCACAATACGTAACTAATCTGACTGAAATTTTAACAGTTTATAGAGTAGAATCTGGAAAAACTTATAGTGAAAATTTCAGGTCTCTATCCCGAATATTCTTCGAGTTATTTGCAAATTGCGTTGCAAATTTGCCTTTTCGCTCGCAAGCAGCACCTCAAGCGGTGAAGATGGGAGGCAATATCAGCTGACCTAATGTACATGTAAAACGTGTTTTGACAGGACATAGAGAAAAATCTGGAAAAGATATTTATCGGATTTTTAGCCAATAAAAAAATAAAATTGACAGGTTCTGAGCAAAAATAGTTGTTTTTTTAGTCAGAAAATGATGATGACAATATTGCTGTATCATGTTTGATTATCAGATACAAAATTATATCGGGAAAAATTCCAAAAAGCTGAGACCACGGGTGAAGCCAGTTCATTTTTAGTGTGCAGGAACAAAATTCTAACAGAAAAACATTCATTCGAGCAGAAGACACAAAGCCAGATCATCTCTTTATAAAAATATCGCTTCTCAGACACAAAGTTTGGAGCGGGACGTTTCACAAAAGTGACATCCACGGTGCCAATTTATAATTGTAACAAATAGTATTTGAATAAAAACATTTAATCGGGTAAAACACGGGCGTTGCCCGGGTCATTCGGCTAGTATGTATATATGTATGACATTATAAAAAATAATTTAACTTGCCTAACTTTAATACAATATTTGTGGAAGACAACATTGATTGATATATGCGTTTATTTGTATAATTCTATATATGCACCCCTCTACAGACATATAAACTTATATCCATAGATTCCCCTAACCTACCTTCCTTGGAAAATGTACAATAAATAAGAAATTATGATGCATTAATGATCGTAAAGATAGAGGTTGCCTGGCCGGCATTCATAGTTCTATGAAAAATAGACACTTCGGCCATTTAGAGTTTTTTATTTTTCTCAACGTTTCGACAAAAATCTTTTGTCTTCGTCAGGAGAAGTAAATTATGCATTAATTATGATGCTTTAATAAAAGACTCAATTTAATGTTTGCGGAAGAACGATTGCTCGAAGCATATTATATATTTATAATTAGATGTAATTCTACTGTCCTCAAAGCTTATGTCCATAGTTCATCTAAAATACCAATTCCAAGAGTCTAGCAACAGTATCACTATAAAAGGAAGATCGAAAAATGCAATATAACAGCGGTATGGTAGATTAAACTGGCGAAACCGCTGAGAGGGTTCACCATTGATGAGCCAAGCCCTTCCATTAATTTTTCCATTGCAGTAAGGTCAGTAGAAATTGTTTAATTTTTAAAGAATCATACACGTATATAATAGTTTCGAATTTTTTAAATAAGAAATTATTTTGTATTTGTATAATATAAATATATATCCATCTGGAGGAGAGAATTCTGACCATACCTCTCTTTGGTCCCCCCTGGAACTTTGGAGTATTTAACCAAATTCTGGTCCAAGATGACTAACATAGCAACGGCACCCTTTTTCCAATTGCCACTGACAGATGCGGAGACATCTGAAGTTCTTCATTGGACACAACAACAACAATATATATCCATCTTCTGCCATTCTAAAAAGAGAATTGTTTCATCACAGTAAGGACAGTAGGAGTTTGATTTATTTGTGAAAAAACACTCGCGTCTTAATGTTTTCATTTGATATAGATGACGCTTTATTGCTTTTTATTATTCAAAATATGATTCCAAATTTCATTAGTTACCAATCTCAATTACATATTGTAATTGCCCTAGTAATCACTGTGGGAAGGATTCGAAAATTCTACAATATTTCTGTGTTAATCTTTGCAATATAAAAAGTTCTATATATAGGTATATAGGAGAGAGAATTTTAATAGATTTATTATATTAAAATCATTAAATTTTATTCACATTCTTTAAATTTGTCTATAGAGAAATTTGTAATCGTAGTGGTCAATTGATGCATTTTATTTTAGAGCATTTGATGGAGGATTTCAAAAGTTCGCTATAGAAAATTTAATCAAGTATCAAAATTTCTATATGAAATTTTATTGACATTATTGAAGAACTTGGTGGAAAAGAGACATTTGTAGTAATCTTAGTGAAGATTCAAGAAATTAATAACACCCAAGATAGTGAACATTGCTGCTGCTGTGATAGAGATGTATGGAGACATCTGAGGCTCTTCATTGGACACGACAACAACAACAGAAAATTGACATAGACCCAGAGCAGCAGCTTTACACACCCAAGATAGAGAACATTGCTGCTGCTGTGATAGAGATGTATGGAGACATCTGAGGCTCTTCATTGGACTCGACAACAACAACATTCAAGAAATTATTGAAGAATTTGGTCGGGAATCAAATTTATTCTTTTTCACAAAAACGCCAATTTTTATAAGATCTATAAGAATTTAAATTGAATATTAGAGAATCATTTTAGCAACTCAGTATTGTCTATAGGGGGTTGGTGGAAGGCTGGTTAAACCGTTTGGTTTTCGACCACTACGACCCGGGTTCAATTCCCGCATTGGACACTTTTTTTCTGTTTAAAAAAAATGTTCCAATGGCCCCCGATTCTTACAAAAGTCCAACCCCACCAGCGAGTGCAAGTAACCAAATGGGGTTCTGGCACATTTGTAAGTGCAAAGTCGAACTGCTTCTCACATGTGTAGACATGTGGTGCGCTTACAGTAAAAGCAGTCGCTAACTACCCACCATGATTATCATGGCTTTGAGATAAGAAAGAAGAAGAAGAGCATTGTCTATTATCGTACCCATAAAAGATTATTATGTGAAACTAGATATATTCTAACCAGAAAAAAAATTGCCTTTTCAACCCTATATAAAATATTCTTTTAAAAAATATCATCATAATATTTTTAATATATGTAAATATTATCAATACCAAAGAAAATGTATATAAAAATATATAATTTAATATCTCAGATAAAAAAAATTGAAGTTATAAAAGTAGTATTGCGACTTCACCAAAAGATCCTTGAAATTATCGTCTGCTAAGGGAAAAAAATTCAACTAATCAAGTGTAATCTTCTGACATTTGATGTTCCAATCTACCCGGAACAGACGCCTCATCATACCACAGATTACCAATATGTTGCAAGGTGGCAAAAAGGGTGTATTTTTAGAGGGCCCGTAACCCTGAGAAGTAACCCACTTTATGAGCCAATCACAAGCCGCGCCGGTGCCCGCATAAAAAGAAATGGCCGCCCCGCCCGCATTCAGAAACCATGTGGACACTACTAGCGCTTCTTGGATGCCTTGCGAGTGGTAAGTATACGTCAGGCAACACCGACAATATTCATAGAGTTTTTTTTTTTCTAATGTTTCGTTTAAATGTCTAATTCACTAAAATTACAAAGCAGAAGAACTCCTGCGTTTTTAATATTTTATTTTTTTCTTTTCAATTCTCTCTCTCTCTAAATATTCAAGAACCTGTATTCACATTCTGCCATTTGGATTTTATTTTTAAAAATTCGTAGATCCTTAATATATAATTTTAACCAAAAAAATATTTTTTCATCCTCTCTCTCTCTAGTAACAAGAATATTTTTATTTTATAAAACAGAGCACATTGTTTCATTTAAAGAAAATTATACAAAATTTTTGAAACAACTGAAAAATGTAAAAGTTTTTACTATTTTCAGAGCCTACACAATTTTAGATCAAAATTATATTAAAATCGTCTTAGATTATCAAAACATGTTTTTCTTTTCAAAATCTCACTCTCTCTCAATCGTAATATCTAACTAAAATAAAATTAAATAGTTTGACAAAGCAGTGCATTATATACATAATATATTTCAGCTAAATATATTAGGATAATATATATAATTCATAAGGTAAAAATGTTAAATATATATATAAAATCAAAAATATTTTTGAAATATTTTATAATTGCTGAAAGTTTGATAATTGATTTACTTTTTTTAAAAATAGGAGATTTGAATTTATAATTCCTTATATAAGTATTATATATATTTTAAAGATTTATTATTTATTAAATGTTTTTATATCATTATTTAGTTGTTGTTTTTTTTATATATACACGTGTACACAATTTCGATATTATTTTGTAAATACTTCACGTTAAATCTATTTCAAATATATAAGTCCTATGCATTTATTTTATATATAAAGTCTTAAATATGCATTATAGAAACTTAATTTTAAAAAACTTAATTCGTTGGTCACATTGGGTTTGTAATTTTCTTATTTGAATTAGCAATATGTATGTAAAAGAAAAACTAACGAAAATAATTGTATATACATATATATTTTAATAATAAGTATTTCTTTATTTGGGTATATAATCACATAGATAGAAAAATTTTGTTCAATTTTTTCCGTCTTATATTTTACCAATATGCGATGCTGAAAAATAGCAGTTATGTACAGTCAAATTTTAAATGAGCTACCCCTCAAAATTGTTTTATATTTTTTCTTTTTATATATATATAAATCATGGTACAGCTTTTTTATTAAACTAAAGAATATTTTAGCCTTTTAAAAATATATTTAATACAAATAATATAATGATGTTTAAACTATTTTACATACAGGTATTATATAACTAGTGTTTATAAACAGCTAAAATATCCTATTTTAATGCCAAATTTTTATAGAAAATTGGAGTTCAACATTTATTCATAATTTTAAACATAAAGTGCATGTGCCAAATATACAAAAAGCACACAACCCAATATATACAAATTAATATTTCTCTTCAATACAAAACATATAGATTCAGAATAATTTTAATGAGATATATGTCTTATGCACGGTAAGTGTAATTATCAAATAAACATTCAAAATCGAAAACGATAATCTTTATATATTTCCCCATATTTCTTTCGAAAACTGATTATTTCAGGATTTCAAATTTCAATAAATCGTATTTATAAAAATAAGTATAGAAGAATATATAAAATATTTTGAATTTTATATTGAGATTTAATATGATATATTCGTTTTTTTCCCCATATTTTTATAAAATATATATATATATATAACTATTCATTATTAGATATATAAAGGTGTGAGTAAAAAATATTAGATTTCACAATATATAATATTTAAATGCCCCATGATATAAGATAACAAAACACACACACACACAAAAGCCTTTATTAAGACACACAGGTCTTACAGAGGATTCTCCTTGGGGTTACAAGACGGAGAAACCTATGAAAGTGGGAAATAAAAAATGGAGAAAGATTATATACATATGGTAAATATATACAGATTATAAGAAAAAATAAAAATAATAATAAAAAAAAATAAGAAAGAAAAAAAAATGGAAATATGGATGGGAGAAGTGGAGAGCGAAAAGATAAGATAACAAAATATTTTAATTTTATTCTCAATTTAAAGATTCAACTGTGTATTTTTCCACTGTAGTTACGTTATCACCGATTATTTTTTATTAATTACTTTTGACCGGTTGACCGGTAATCAGGGCGTCAATTAGCCATGTCACATTTAGTACCAGCCAATCAGGAAGTGTTTTTTTTTTTTTTTTACGATATTTTTCGTCTGCGTTTAGCCCACTTCTGGTAGGGTAGGGAATCAAACGAAGAAAACCACGTGCTTCCTTCCAACCACATGATAATTTCAATTCACCGTTATGTTTAAATGTTGACAGTCAGATATTAAAACTATAGAAAATTTGTCCATTATAGAAAACATTGCTATTAAAAATATTCTGTCTCGTATAAAACATAAGCTCATTTCTATTTTACTTTTAAAAATATATTTTACACACACACACAACACTTTTACTTTTAACTAGAAAGTTAGAAAAATGCGAGTGTGGCGTTTAAAATGTACACTCAACGTATAAAATGAAATTAAAAGATAATCTAACTAAAATTTTACAAATATTATAAATATAAGTTATATTTTTAAAATCTTGTTAATATAAAAATTTTATATGAAGATAATTTGTAATAATATAAAAAAGTTTAATATTTCACATAGAAAGTTTTCGAAGTAGTAACAAAAAGGTTTTTTTTATTAAATATTCAATTTGCTTTTAGAATTTATCGAAAACATTTTAATATTACAATATACAACAGTATTTTGTGTGTATAACAAATTTTCTCAATTTAACTTATATAAAATGGATGCTGATATTTTTGATGATTCACAGCTTCGGTGATTTTATTTAAAATATGTATGGAATACTAAGTGTATATTTACACAAATAATACATTTATAGCCTTTAAAACAAAGTATCCCTTTGATTATATATCATTCAGTATATATAGTTGCAAAATTAAATATAAAAAAACTATCTCTCTTCCTCTAAAAAAAGTATGGCATCAAAATATTTGTAACTTCCTCACAGACGAAACAGGAAAATAAAATTTTTCAAGATTATCCTTAAGAATTATCCTGCTTCCTTAGAAAGAGTTTTCAGGAATTTCTCCTGTTTCTATATATGAGATATTCAGAAGTAAATTTAGACTTTTAAAAAATTCCTTCACAGAGGGAAATGAAACTTTTAACTTCCTTTAGATAAAACATGTTGAAATAAACACGGAGAAAGTACATAACCTATATCTACATCGTAAACTGTTATGTCATTGGTGTAATGAATTTCTTTAATTTTATTGAACTCTTGGTACACAATTTAATTAGATAGCCAATCACATTTACGATCGCCTGCTATTTATTGTTTTCCCTCCATAAATATCTCACCCATTCAAACTTTTGTTTGCGAAACATTTTAAATTAAATTCGCGTTCTACAAGCAATTAATCTAAATATTTTACACAATAAGCTAACACAAATTTATTAATATTAAACCAATTATTTTTTAAAATAAATAAAATAGTAATTTAAGATGTTTGAAATTTATCATAAAGGTAATTAGTATGTCATATTTATTAGAATGAGAAAAAATAATACACCTAAAATATATATATGAAAATAAATATAATATATATTTAATTGAGTATATTTTTATTAAAATGATATAATAGATTTTTTTGTATTAGGTATTTTCTTTATTATTTACTATTTGTTGTTAAATTAAATTTATTAGTATATTAGGGTCTCTTATAAAATCAATTATTACTCACGATAAAGGATATTAGAAAAAAATCATTGCTAAAGAAATATTTTCAATTAAAATTGAAAGGAAATAAAGATAGCAATCAAACTTTAAATATTCATATAAAAAATAAGGAATCTTTTAGTGAGTATATAAGTACAAAAAAATATATGTTTATTTATTTGTTTCAATTATTTCCCTAATTATTTTTTTTAAATATGTTTTTTTTTTACGATACAATATTAGATAGTTATCCAACAAAACCTATTTATAATATCACACACACATTTAGATAAATTATATACCTTAAATATATATATTTTTTTAAGAAGATAATATTTTAGAGAGAAGAGAAGAAGAATAAAATGAAAAATCCCTTTTTAAACTATGTTTTTTATTTTGTTCTCCATTTGAGTTATGCTGTTAAAATTTATATTTAAAAGACGTACACATAGGTATTTAATTTTTATTTTAATATCTTACCATTTATGAAGATAACTGTAACGACCAAACAAAAATTTGAAACGACAAATTGATGATGATAAATAATCAATACTAAAATAAAGATGTCAATTGATATATAGCTAGCAATAAATATGTATATATATATGTTTCTATGAAAATGTTAATCTGCAAGACGCAGGTTATCATCATCCCTTTTTGATTTGTTTTTGTCACTTTTTGGCGTTTCGAAAATAAACAATAAAAGGCTGTATCAGACTTTACTAAGACAATAAAGATTTGCTAAAAATAAATGTGTACGAAGATGTTACATTTGGCGACGAGGATATAAGAGTAAGTACCCTCGAATTTTGAAGTAAATATTTTTAGAAAATATCTTTGATTTTGCATATAATTGAAAGTAAATTTTAAAAGACACAAATTGCAAAGTTTTAGGATGCAAATTTAAGAAAGAGTGAAAAAAAATGGCTAGTTACCAATTTAAGGAATATAATGAGGAAACTGAAACTTTTGAAACGTTTTATGAACGATTGGAACAGTTTCTCATATTGGAGGAGGCAGGGGATGAGAAGAAAAAGGCTTATCTCCTAACCCTCATGGGAAGTAAAACATATGGTGTTTTGAAGAATTTGTGCAGTCCTATTCTACCTAAAGATAAAACTTTTGATAACCTAATAGATATCTTGAAAAGGCACTTCTCTCCAAAGCGCTCAATTGTAGTAGAGAGGTTCATTTTTTTTAAAAGAATGCAATTAAAGGAAGAAAGCATCTCGGATTACTTGGTGGAAATTAAGCGTTTGGCTTCCTCATGCAACTTTGGAAATTTTCTGGAGGATTCTTTACGTGATAAAATGGTTTGTGGATTATATAATGCCAAAATACAAAATAGAATTTTGTCGGAGGGCGACATTTCTTTAGCTAAAGTAATTGAGATAGCATTATCTATGGAAGCGGCCGAGAAAAATACAAAATTATTTCACTTGGAGCAGGGTGAAGATTGTGTAGATAAGTTGAGGATGGAACGCAAGGTTGAATCAAATTTCCAGAATGGCAAATGTAAACATTGTGGTAAACAGCATAAAGAACTATGTAGATTTAAGGAGGCGATATGCTTTAAGTGTAATAAAAAAGGACACATTGCCTCAATATGTTGGAGCAGTAGAAGAAATCTAAGGCAACATCAGAATCAGCCGGGAAATATACATCAGATAGGAGACCAAGAAGAGGAGGAAGAGTATGTCCAGAAAATTATAAGCGTGACGATACCTGAGTATAAAATTAATTTTGCCTCAAGTGACCCTCCCTATCTGATGGAGTTAAAAGTATAAGGAAACTTTATTAAATTTGAAATGGATACGGGTAGTGGTCTAACACTGATATCAGAAAAGGATTTTAAAAATAGTCTTCAACACTTGAAATTGGAAAAAGCGAGTATTATTGTAAGAACTTATGATGGTACCGTGGTACCCATTCTGGGTAAAATCAATGTCAAAGTGGAGTGTCAAGATATTACTTACAAACTTAGAGCGTTGGTGGTGAAAGGAGAAAAGAGGGCTTTGATGGGAAGAGAATGGATAAATAGATTGAAATTGGGCTGTTTCGCGGTAAAACATATGCCTGTGGAAATTACCATTGAGGAAATTTTGAAGGAAAATCAAGCCCTATTTGTGGAGACAACTGAACCAATAAAAGGTTTCACATTTTCAGTAAACATGTGTGATGTGAATCCAATTTTCCATAAGGCTCGTCCGGTGCCTTTCGCCATTAGGCCAGCAGTTACTGAAGCATTAGACAAAATGGTGGCTAAGGGTTATCTATGTGAGGTGGCGAGCAGTAAATGGGCCACTCCAGTGGTTGTAGTGCCGAAGAAAAATAAAGAGATCAGAATTTGCTGCGACTTCAAGGTAACTCTAAATAAATATTTGGACACTGCGGCCTATCCCCTTCCCACACAGCAAGATTTATTCTCCACATTGGCCAAGGGAAAATACTTTTCTAAATTGGACTTGAGGAACGCTTATCTGCAATTAGAGGTGGACCCAGGCACCCGACCGTTACTAACGATAAATACTCATAAAGGGCTTTTCAGGTTTAAGAGAATGCCATTTGGATTGGCAAATGCGCCCAGTTATTTTCAATCTGTAATGGATAGGGTTTTGTCAGGTATAGGAGGCGTAATTTGTTATATTGATGATGTCCTTATAGCCACAGCATCAATTGAAGAACATCTGGCGTTGTTGAAGACTATATTTGCTCGCTTGGCGAAGTATAATATCAAACTAAAGAAAGAAAAATGCCTATTTTTGCAAAAAGAAATTGAATATTTAGGACATCTTGTCACGGAAGAGGGCATCAGACCTTTAGATCATAAGGTACAAGCAATACAGAAGGCCAAAACGCCTACGAATATCTCTGAATTAAGGTCATTTCTTGGTTTGGTAAACTTTTATGGGAAGTTCATACCCAATTTGCCAGAGCTTTTGAAGCCTCTTCATGAGCTTCTTCACAAAAAACGTCCTTGGGTTTGGACAAAGGAATGTGGAGAGGCCATTGACAAGTGCAAGAATAGCATTACCTCGGAGAGGGTGCTAGTCCCTTATGATGCGACTTTGCCATTGTGTTTGGCCACTGATGCATCGCAGATTGGAGTGGGCGCTGTGTTGTCACATATTATAGAAGGCCAGGAGAGACCGATTATGTTTGCCTCACGGACTTTATCGGTAGCAGAACAAAATTATTCTCAGATTGAGAAGGAGGCTCTAGCCATTATTTATGGAGTTACCAAGTTTCATCAATTTATTTATGGAAGAAAATTTATTCTTATTACAGACCATAAGCCATTGGTGACCATTTTGGGCTCAAGATCAGGAATCCCCACCTTATCTACTTCAAGATTGCAGCGTTGGGCGCTTATTTTGTCAGCTTATACTTACGATATTAAATTTCGAAGAACTCAAGACCATGGGAATGCAGATCTTCTGTCACGTTTTCCTGTGGGCTGTGAAGAAATTCCAAGATTAAATAATGTCTATGCTTTATCCTATGTGGAAGAATTGCCGATCACAGCAGAGGAAATTGCCACGGAAACTGAAAAAGACGAAGTGCTCTCATTGGCCAAATTTTATACTCAGCAAGGCTGGCCTGAAAAGGTGACTGATCACCTCAGACCTTATTTTCAAAGGAAACTTGAGCTAACTGTAGATGGGGAGTGTTTGGTTTGGGGAATGAGAGTTGTCATTCCACCATCTCTCAGAATAAAAATGTTGAACTGTCTTCATGAGACTCATTCCGGTATGAACAAAATGAAGGCTGTAGCAAGATCACATTTTTGGTGGCCAAATCTAGATACCCAAATCGAGTTTTTGGTAAATAAGTGCAGAAGCTGTCAGCAATCCCAGGATGGGCCAAATAAAGGAAAATGGCAACCCTGGAAATGGTCAACCAGACCTTGGCAAAGAATTCACATTGATTTTGCAAATAAGGAAAACATTAATTTATTAATAGTAGTAGATAGTCATTCAAAGTGGATCGAAGCCATCCCAATGAGAGAGACCACCACACGCAAAACCATTGAGCAACTACGGCGACTTTTTTCTTCCTATGGTCTACCGGAGGAACTTGTATCTGATAATGGACCTCAGTTTACTGGTAGTGAAATGAAAGGTTTTCTGGAAGGAAATGGAATTAAACAAACATTGATTCCGGCGTACCACCCGCAAAGTAATGGCTTGGCTGAAAGAGCGGTTAGAACAATTAAGACTGCCCTGGATAAAAATAAAAGGAAAATTGGGGATACCATTCAAGACACCTTATCAAAAGTTCTTCTGGCATATCGAAGCACCCCGCATGTGACAACGGGAAAGACTCCATCAGAGCTCTTTATTGGGCGTGCGCTTCGAACCAGAGTATCGTTGATACATCCCAGCTTGGCATCTAGAGTTAGGGACCAGCAAGCCAGGCAAATGAAGTATGATCGGCGAACCCATTTGGAAGAATTCCAGATAGATGATTTAGTGTGGTGTAAAAACTTTAGAGGTGGTGATAAATGGATCCCAGGAAAAATTGTGGGCAAGAAGGGAACTAGAGTCTACACCATTTTGATCCACGGACAGGTAAAGGCCTATCACAGGGATCAAATTAGAAAAAGGTGGAGGAATGGTGAGGAAGATGAGAGTGGAGATGGAGAGCGTCAACCCGAGCACTCAAGAGGAGCAGGTCCCAGTGCCATAATCTCGGAGGTTGTACGAGACAGAGGTTATATGGAGTCGCTGTCGCCAGGACTAACTAGCCAGCGGTCGGATCAAGATTCAGAGGTTCAGAGTGATACAGACGATGGAAAGTCATTGGAGCCTCTTCGCTCGCTGGACCCCGAGGCCTTGAAAGAGGAGGGTCCTGTCCTGAGGCGGAACCCACCTCGAGCGAGGAGACCGCCTGTGAGATTTCGTGTTTGAAGAGAGAAGATGGTGATATATAGCTAGCAATAAATATGTATATATATATGTTTCTATGAAAATGTTAATCTGCAAGACGCAGGTTATCATCATCCCTTTTTGATTTGTTTTTGTCACTTTTTGGCGTTTCGAAAATAAACAATAAAAGGCTGTATCAGACTTTACTAAGACAATAAAGATTTGCATACTTCATTTGTATAGAAATTGTTATATATTTAATGGAAGTCATAAAGAATTTCTCTAATTTCAAGTTATCTGATAAAAAATACGATAGAGTTTGAAAACCCAGATATATACATTCGTTTCTTTCAATAAAAAGAATATGTTTGTGTAGTTTATAAAATTTTTAGCAATTTGGAAATTGCATAAATAAACTCTTGATTAGAGTCAATATAAAAATTTATATTGAAATATAGATTCATTTTAAATGTTAGAGAGAACGCTAAGTATTATATGAATTTATTA
Source organism: Cordylochernes scorpioides (assembly GCA_030710605.1). NCBI lineage: Eukaryota > Metazoa > Arthropoda > Arachnida > Pseudoscorpiones > Chernetidae > Cordylochernes > Cordylochernes scorpioides. The sequence continues at coordinate 220,482,432 of CP092863.1, read as the reverse complement.
TTATTTATACGTGTATCAGTTTTTGATTAAAAGGTTTATACTTTTGGAAATGAAACGTTTATATATGCCGGAGTAAGTTTTCCAAAAAGATACAAGAAAAATGCGGATGTTTAATTAACTGTTAATTTCTTAATCACCCCCACTTAATTAAAGAGAGTTAGTAATTCATAAATGCGCGTGCAACTAACCCATTCTATTTACATAAACTCCTTGAATATTCTACCGGTTGTTTATAAAAACAAAATGGCGGAAGAATGACCTATCAACCTAATTTTGCTCTTCCTGTATTTTTTTTTCTTACGCCGGCTATTTCCCTTTCGCTTGTTATCTCTTTTGGTCAACATTTAAATATCTTTTGCGTATATAAATTGGACAAACGTTCTTCTGATAAAATTAATATAAATAATTCGTTTGCTCGTTTTATACAGTGTGTTTGAAATAAAAATCAGTAGCTATTAATTATCTTTTGATAATAAATATTTTCTAATTGAAGTAACTTTTTTACAAATTATTCACTAATATTTTTATGAATATAGTTTTCAATGTTTGTCTTGTTCAAAATATTTTGTGCATAATCGTTTTATGTTTCAATAAGTAGTATAATTTTCATAGTTTCTTATGTAAGTAACACACGTTTTACATAGAGATGTTGAATATGGAATTGAAGCAGCGCTTATCCCTATATTCTATTGGTGTGAAGTTATTTTTAATTATTGATCAAATAGCAGGAAAAATAATATCACTGAAAATTATTTCAATATTAGTAATGTTATTGAATATTCTAAACTATTATAGACGCGTATGATTCTTTTGAAAATTAAATGTAAAATGGCGCGCTAATGTATCATAATATAAAGTAATGTTATTATTAATAAATGATTTTTATATAGCAAAAAGTATATTTTATCTCTCTCTCTCTCTCTCTCTCTTGGTCTTGAGATGGGCAACACCAGCCATCTTATCGACCTGCCCGCCCACTCTGTGGGAAAGAACTCTCGCAGTCCATCGGTGGCGGAGTCTTTCCCGTGGTGGGCGTCACCAATGAAGACTTTATATCAACAACAACAAAAAGCCTTTATTTAGGGTCACTGACCCTATACAGGATTCACCAGAGGTATGCATAAGAACAAAGCAGTGAGACAAAGGAATGAAGACTTTATATATATTTATCAATTTTATATATTTATTCATCTATATACTTATTTAATCTTATTTATATATATTTATTAAATTATTTTATATTTAACCTTATATAATCTTTTATGAACGATTATAATAAATCAGTTTCAATCTCTCTCTCTCTCTCTCTTGAAGATTATACAAGATGAGCTGCGAGTAATGGGCACTAACAGATTAAATTGGAAAATATTTGTCTATATATTCATTAAAAGTCGATGGATAAGAAGAAATCTCTGTAGTTAGACGGGAGAGACTGTCGTAAAGATAGAGGCTGTCTGACCGGTATTCATATTTCTTGAAAATAAAGTATACTTCGGTCAGTAAATCTTCTAATGATTTACCTGCCGAAGTATCCTTTATTTTAAAGAGAGAGAAAGACTGTGTACAAGAGTGGTGTTTAATTTAGTTAGAATATTTATGTTTATATAAAGGTTTAATATAATTTTTCTATGATTGTGTAAATATTCATTGAATTTATCATCATCACCTTTTTTGTTTACAAAAATATATATGAAAAATAAAGTAATGTAAAAGAACGAAATGGTTGCCCTCATGTTTACTGATCCAATGTTTTAATAAGGTTTATGTTGTAAGAAAATTATACATTGAGAAGAATTATACAAGTGGTATAATAGACGTATGTGTACTAATACGACCGTGTGACACAGGGGTGGTCTCCCAGCGAGACTCCGTGTGTAAGAAGGAGAGTGGGTTGTTCCCCCACGAGAAGTACTGCGACTACTACTACGAATGCCAGGATGGAGTGGCCAGTGTCCAGCAATGTCCCAACGGTCTGGCCTTCTCTGGCCGTGGTCGTGGACTTCTGCTCAACTGTGACTATCCTCACCGCGTTGGGTGTCCGGATAACGACGGCAGGGTGATGGGACGTAAGTACCGCTATACTATACTACACACATACACCCATACCTCGCTTTGCGTCGGGGTTAAGTTCCAAAAAAACACGACCCAAATTGAAACGACGCAAAGTGAAAATATGTGAAGGCGCAATCAAAAACAAAGGTGTTGCCATATTTTAGGAAAAAAATTCAAAAAAAAAAAATTTAAAGTCTCGAATCCAAAACAAACGCAACTTCGAAAATCTAACGGCGCACAGTGAAAATCAGTAAAAATTAAGCAGCGACGCAACTTCGAAAAAAAAAAAACGCAAAACGAAACGACGCAAAGCGAGGTATTGGTGTACCACACAAATAGTATCAACATATTACACAAATCGACTAAATTAAACTCTTCGGATAAAAATAACAAAATATAACGAATATTGAAGAGGAGTGATGAGAACTTTATTCGCAAGCTTTCGGACGTCCTTCTACAGGCTTTAACAATGACAATATTTTTGTCATGCGTCCGAAAGCTTGCGAATAAAGTTATTATAAGACATTTCTCTTCAATCTTCGTGTTATATTTTAATACTACACAAATAGTATCACATACTACACAAATAGTATCACATACTACACAAATAGTATCACATACTACACAAATACTACCAACATACTACACAAATGAAAACATTAAAGCATAAATGTTTATTCTATACATAAAACAAACTTCTACTGTCCTTACTGCGATGAAAAATAATATTGAAAGGGCTTGGATTATCAGTGGTGAACCCTACCAACAGTTTCACTCATTTAATCTACCAGACCGCTTTCTTTAGATATCTAATACTGTATTTTATGTATAAACGAAACATCCGTAGTTTAATCTTTTCAATTCCTGCATAAAGATGGCGCGTTATAGCCTTATATACTACAACATACTATCAACATGTATTTATTTAACAGTTGGGAGAGACACGCCATATCCACAATCAGGATAATTACGTGTATATATTACATTATATACAATTAACACAATTGAACATTAGGAATCATGAAACACACACACATACTGTCAACATACTACACACATACTGTCAACATACTACACACATACTGTCAACATACTACACACATACTGTCAACATACTACACAAATTGTATCAAAACATACTACACACATACTATCAGCTAAATATTTATGACGTAGTAGCTAAAATCTTGGAAAATTCAGACAATTTGCCTCGAATACATCAGTAGATGCAGAAAACTGGTTTTAATGTCGATGACTTTTAAATATATGAACAATAGTTACCCAGAAATTATTTGAAACAGGAAAAATCAGGTAAAAAGTTTCTTTTAATTTTGAATTTGCAAGCTTTCGAGCAAATATACTGCTCTTCAACGGGCTGATACTCTATGTACAATCTCTTAATAATCTTTATACAAAATAATTGAAAAACTTTTGTCATTGGCATGTGTGGGCGTGCATCAGACTGTTACCAGTTAAAGTAATAGATATTATACTGGGATGTAATATATATACATACAAATAATTAATAATATTTAGATAATTAGTCAGGGATATTGTTAGATTGGGTTGGGAGGTCAATTTTTCTAGTGATGCTATTTATTTTTGTTGATACCAGTGCTTCCAGGAATAATCGTTTTTGCTTGCTTTTTATGTCGTGGTAATGGGCTATTGTTTGTTTGAGATTGAATGTGTGTCCAGTGGTGAAGGTGTGTTGATATATTAAGGATCTATTGTCTTTGTATCTTATGTTTCGCTCGTGTTCTTTTAGTCTGGTCTCTATTGTCCTACTGGTTTCTCCTACATATGTGGCATTACATTGGTTACATTTGACAGAATATATTGCATTTGATTTAGATAGGAGATTGGAAGTTATATTTTTGGTAATTGGGTTTCTCAGCAAAGAACCGAGATTGGCATGGGTGTAAAATAAGTGACTATACCATATTTATCTAACTTATGAGCTATTGCAGTATTAGCTTTAGAATAAGGAATGGTGCGGACTGTAACATCAGGACAGATGGCTGTGAGAAGCTATGTACATCTCAATACACCATCAATATCCAGTTTCCAGGTATGGAATGGTGCGGACTGTGCAGAGGCCCCCATCGGTACCGACAACTGCGGCTGGCTGTATGGCGTGTTCCCCCACCAGACTTCCTGCACCCGCTACTGGCAATGCTGGAACGGAACAGCCACCATCCAGCAATGTCCCTTCTCCCTGCTCTACAACGACCAGCTCCACTCCTGCGACTGGCCCGACAATGTCCCAGACTGCCAGAAGCACCGTGAGTACTTGGAACACCCATTCAAGCCTTTTTTATCCCATTGTATAATTATTCAAGGTCAGGGAGACCAAATTCATAGGTCAAATTCACAATCTTGGTAGGGTTGGAATATAGGTCCTGTCTTGAGGCTCCCATACATTCCAAGAGGTGGTCTGGTGAGGCCTCTTTGGTCCTGTAGATGGTGCATTGTGGAAAAACACCATCTTGAAAGAGGAGCGGTCTTGTATGGCCAGTTTTGAGCCTTAAAATACAGGTTGCTGCCTGTCAGTTCATCCCACATTCCAGAATAGCTCCAGGCTTTTGGTTCAGATACCAATGATGGGATGTTGACTCCTGCCTTAGACGTCCACACATACACTCATAGACAAAACTTAAGGAAGTTGTACCTTTTAGCATGTATATTGGGATTCAGACAATAACTCTAAAAGATATTACAATGACCTTTATTGAAGACACACTAGATAACCAAGTGGGAACAGCCTCTGTCTCCTTAATAAAAAAACAGACCATCGACATCCATGGCATTCCACTTCTTCAGTTCCATGAGTGTAGCCTTCTTGGACGTCCAAATTTTATCCAAGTAAAATCGATGTTCATTTCATTTTTACTTTTTCTGGTATTATAAAAGTGGAGAAATCAACGCATTTTTTTTATGAGTTGAAAGATAAAAGTCAAGAAAGCCGAGTACTGGGTGGCTGCGGGGGTGGAGATTATGTAGGCCAAGCTAGCCTCGCACCAGTGGTCACCCCTGCAGGTTATCCTTGAACCCAGGTTAATGGCACAGTTTGAAGTAGGCCATTTCAATAAATAGTTATTTTTAGTTTGACCAGAGACCTTGACTACTACTTACCCGCTCTCGGCCGTCGGCTTTTGGCCCCCATCGTCTGGAGATAAATTCTCTTTCATTCAGACGACAATCCCAGATGATCTGTAACTGTAAAACCAGAGGGGAACTGTTTGTTTTGTTTTAACATTACACAGGTTTTAGATCATCGTGCAAATTGTATGGATTCTTTTCTATTTACTTTAAAGTTGTAATTTGTTTAGGTTTTCTTTATGATATATTGTTGTTCTTTATCTTCTTCTTTCTTATCTCCATTCAATCATATCAGAGTATCAAGCTTGTAGAGCTTGTTGATAGTGTCTGCTGGGGATAAGTAGAACTTATCAATGGATGAGTTAATACAGTCAATGATGTAGTTTGAGGTTGCAGGATGAGAATTACATTTATTGGTTTTTTATTTATTAATATAAGCTATGCATTGATTCAATATAGAGGTTAAACGCTTATTTTATTCGTTTTTAATCGATAGTTCTTGCAAAAAAAGTCCAACCCATCATAGCGTATAAAGAATCAGAGATTCTGGTTAATCGATCTGTCATATCAAACCCAATGGAGTTCTTTAATAGAATGGACAAGTTGTGCCATTGTCTTGTCTGCTGCCCCTGGTTTGTTCTTATATTTATTCTACAAGGTTGTCCCAAAGGTTCGTAAACACTTGCAAAAAATTGAAATAACAATATTATTTGCCGTTATGTATAATATCTTTGTATTATGTATAAAGTAATTGTATTATGTTTCATTATGTATAATCGCCGTATAATATTATTCGCCAAGAAGAAGAACGTTTTAAGAAAAACACGGACTTTTGGGACAACCTTGTATAAAGGACAATTTGGCCTGAAGGGTGTTCTTTCAAAAATAGGATGTTATTAGCTCTTTCAGACGTTCAATTACATCAAAGCATTTAAATAAGAAAATTTAGGGTTTAATGCTTTCTAAGCCCAATTACGTTTTCTACATGTAAAACGACACTTGAAGTTACACCGCATGAGTTTCCCATCCCTGGACACTTTTATTTTTCCGTTCGTCATTACTCTTCATAATTCACCCTTTCATACCTCATCCAAAAAAGGATAGAAATAGTCGATATTTCACCTTGAAATAAAATTTTGATTTTTCGTCATGCAGTGAACTTCACAAGTGTCGTTTTACAATCACAGGCCGCAGTGTATTATATTGTTTTCTACATGTGTAGGCATGGAATGAATCCAAGAAGTTTTTGTTGTTTTTATTATTATCCAGATTACACGCGGTATACAATCCATGATTATCATGGTCAGTAGTTAACGACTACTTTTACTATAAGTGTACCACAAGTCAAAACATGTAAAAAAAAGAGTCCAACTTTTGTACTTAAGAGTTCTCTAAATATCCGTTTGGTTACTTGTATTGACTTGTAGGATTGGAATTTTACAAGAATGGGGGGGGGGCATTGAAGCGCGCGCGCGCATTTCTTTTACCTATAGTTTGATTGTTTGATAAACTTATTAAAGGAGCTAACTAACCTAGTAAAATTACAACACGTGGTTACATGTGGTATTCTTAGTTAGAAGGTTTGGTAAAGAGAACTGAGTTTGTGTGTCCAGCTCTGTGCAAGGACACCCCCAACGGCCACGTCCCCATTGAGAACTCCTGCATCAGGTTCTGGCTCTGTGTCGGTGGCTACCCACGTCTGCAGCGTTGCCCCGCTGGTCTGGCCTTCAACCCCTCCACCTCCCGCTGCGAGCTGGCCACCAATATCCCTGGATGGTAACAATCCTATACTTACACTCATGGACTTAAGGAAGTTGTACCTTTTAGCATGTATATCGGGACAATAACTCTGAAAGATATTACAGTGACCTTTATTGAAGACACACGAGATAACCAAGTGTGTATACACTCATGGACTTAAGGAAGTGTTGTACCTTTTGCATATATATCGGGATTCAGACACAATAACTCTGAAAGATATTACAGTGATCTTTATTGAAGACACACGAGATAACCAAGTGTGTTTACACTCATGGACAAAACATAAGGAAGTTGTACCTTTCAAGCATGTATATCGAGATTCAGACACAATAACTCTGAAAGATATTACAGTGACCTTTATTGAAGACACACGAGATAACCAAGTGTGAACAGCCTCTGTCTCCTTCAAAAATATATATACAGACGACAGGAAATGCCAAAGATTTTCAATTTCCATAAGTTTTGTCCATTGTATGAGTATAGATCCCCACCTTTCAACCCTCAAAACTGATTCAGAACATCGAAGATTTAATTCTCCGAACTGTCATGATCATATAAACAGTAAATGCGGTGAATGTCTGGAGAAAACTGATCTGATATCAAAAATATTGAATTAATTTGAAGAAAAACATTTAAATATTATTTATGAAGGACAACTTATATTATTCCTGAGCCTTACATGTAGATTTACACTCATGGGGACAAAACTTAGACCATGTTATTACATTGGGGCTTGTACTGTGACATGGTCCCATGAATCTGTCACAGACTAGTCTTTGGTTCGCACAGTTTATTTCATTTTACCTGGTACCATTCAATTATCCTATCCAGAAGAGGACATCCATAGGCACATCCAGTTGGCCGGTATTGTGATCAGAGTTCACGGACCGATCTGATCTTCTCCATGGACAAGACACCACCAATACAATTATTTAAAATAAACAGAGTAAAAATCTCCGAGAACCGTCCAAATTTTGTCGCAGACCAATGGTTAGGAATTACAGTTCTAAATGCCACGAGTCTAGATCAGGGGACGGCAAACTTTTGAATCGGAAGAAACAAAAATTTAAATTTACAAAACTTTAAAGTTTTTAAAGAGCCATTTTTTCTTGGCAACAATAAATAGCGCTTACATAAATAATATTCACATATGGAACTATTTTGAAAATAGAGCAATCCATAAATAAATCTTTAAATTAAAAAAAAAGGCATATATTGGATCAAAATATCATTTATTTTACCAATTTTTCAGTTGGCTGAACGCCAACCTTTATCATGGTATTATAAGGTATATATCAATGTTATAACACCTTGATAAAGGTTGGCGTTCAGCCAACTGAAAAATTGGTAAAATAAATTATATTTTGATCCAGTGTATGGAACTATATAAACAGCTTCACATACTAAGAGCCGCTTGTGGCTCACGAACTGCAGTTTGCCGACCTCTGGTCTAAACGAAGGTCAGCTATGGAGAAATAAGATCTTGTCTAGGAAACTGGAGCAATCAGCTCCTTCCTTGATACCAAGGCTGGTAGGTTTCACAAACAAGACAGATTGGAATGCTGAATGACCTACATTCGGCCAGACAACCTGTTTGTCTGAACCTGCCACGTTCACTATCCTACAACAGAGAATGTTTCCAGTAGTTGACATTTACTGCTCCACTCTCTACTGTACATTGTTAGGATCGAGAGAACAACGAAGCCTGTATTAAAGATAAAGATTAAAGATTATCTGTTGGGTACTGCGCTGCCTGGAGTATAGGAGCTCCATCTATTATTTCTTCCTGTGTTGAATCTGTATAAGACCGCTGGTCTTAATAAAGCTGTATGTGTGTGTATTAAAGATGATCAGAAAAAGATAGAAGAATTTGAATATAGGACGTATGTTAAGACAATTCTCAAAATATTGACACTCTTAAATAATTTAATTATGAAAAAGGCATCTTCTTATCGTGTAACTGAAATTTGCTGATGGCTTGCGCCATCTATCGGAATAAATATCAATTATTCTCGTTGATTTTTAATTATTCCAGAATTGGCCAAATACCCATTCTTGATTAATTAAAAAAAGCTAACCACAGACGCGTTTCAGGCGTTCTTAAACAAAGATAAATGGGATTATTTACAATATCGCGATTAAATATAAAATAACGGTTCTCGGGAAGGAAGGCTTCTCCATCTTGAGAGAGTCCTCCTCTAGACAGGATCAACCGCTCTCACTCCAATGTTGAGATGAAACTTGTAGAGACACGCAGGACGTATGTTAAGACGAAATGGAGTGATGAAGAAAATTCTGAAGGATGAAATGAATGGAAAGGGAATGATATTGCCACGTGGAAAATTAGGGAAGTCAAAAACTTCTGGATGAGACAGCAATTTATTTCAGGCAAGAACAAACTAAGAATGGTAAACAAAAGATAAGCCACGAGGGAAATTTACAAAGTAGCAAAATATAAACATAAAAATGACCACTCTGTTAATAAAAATAATAAAATTAATTAATACTTCGCTACAATATAAAGACTAACAGTTTTTATAGAAAGCTATCAATAAAAGAGAGAGAGATTGGGATTGAAACTGATTTATTACAATTTCCATATAAGATTATATAAGGTTAAATACAAAATTACAAAAGAGATTACAAAAGAAAGAGAGACAAAGATAAAAAGAAAGCGAACCATGGCACCACTGTAGACAAGCTTACTCAAGAGTGGTGAAACTGAAGAAGACTACACACAATATTCTTTAATAAAGTTGAAACTTTTAAGTTCCAAATGAAAGAAATCAAGATTTTTTTCGTTAAAGAGATTTTTTGTTATAAAGAGTGAGAGAGAAATGGGGATATACTAAACATTTTTAAATAATAAAAACCATTCTGTGTTATATAGAATTTTTAATATAGAGCATAGTCATAGAGAATTTTTCATGTATATGCTAAGATATAAACAAATTTACATATATCTAAAATAATTATGCGAATATGTTATCTACCATCTACCAATAGTATGACTGTGGTTCTTGTATTTTATGAAACTTTTCGAATAACCATTTATTCATTAAGGTGATTATAGTCAATCTTAGCTTAATTAACATCAACTAAACGTTTATTTAGATTTATTTGTTTTATAATTATAGGGAATAAATCTCTAAATCAATGTTTAGTTGATATTTATTACGATAGATGGCGCTCTGCCATCTAAAAATGCTAATTTGAACGGTCAGGATATGCCTTTTTTTCTTCTTTTATATTATATGTTTATATTTCAATTTATATACCGATAATATACATAATTCATGATACAATATAATGCGGCTTATGATTGTAGAACGAAATTTGACAATTATACCGCAAATGTTTCTTTTGAACGAAAAATCGAGATTTATCTCCATCCCTGGACACTTTATTTTTCCGTTTATCATTACTCTTGACAATTCATCCTTTCATACTTCATCCCTAAGGTTAGAAATAATCGTTATTTCTCCTTAAAATAAATTTAGATTTTTTCATTCAAAATAAACATTTCCGGTATAATTGTCAAATTCCGTTCTACAATATATATAATAACTAGCGGACGTACCCGGCTTCGCCCGGGTTTTACCCGAGTAAAGGTTTGTCTATCGAATCTCTCGATAAAATGAACATTTTTTCCCGGTCCCTTGAAAAATAATCGATAAGTTGAATAAAATCAATATTAATTGGTTCCCTCGGTAATTGGAAGTTAAAGGAATAGTATCTTGCCTTGGAATTGTATCATTATTCTTGTCTCAAATAAATTGCCGTGTCATCCTGAATTTTGTCTTTCCTAATTTTCTACATTACAAAATCATCGTATCATCATGATAATATTTAGAGCAGATTGTTGAATTATAACAGATAAATTAGAATATTTATCTTGATTATTTTTAGGCGAAAAGTTATTTCAAAAATTTTATTTGCTAGAAACCTTCCCAGTACTATACTAAATAACTTCCCAAAGTTTCATGGCGTTCCAATGAGTGGTTTGGGTTGGCATAAAGGACAAACAGACACACACACATACATTCATTTTTATATATATAGATATAAATATATATATTGATAGTCAAATTATAAAAAAAAAAAAAGTGGCGACATGGAGTTTCGAACTGGCGACCTCTGACTCGGAACGGTCGAGTAATTCAGTACTAACCGGGTGGTTGTGCCGCAGCGAGCCCCCGCCAACCACCCCGATCCCCGATGACGAGAAGCCCAGCCGTGAGACCGCCGCTCTGCTGCAGCAGAGGCCCCTGGTGCAGGCGCCCGGTGATGACGAGATCCCAGCCCGACGTTCCCAGGGCCCAAGACAGATGCGTCCCCAGGGGGGCAAGTAAGCCCCTTATTTATTGTCACCCTGTACAGTACCTGCTCTTGTACATTCCGCCCATCACCATGCCGCCCGCAGCAGCAGATCCCGACCTCCCCTCTAATCTCCCCTCGCCGCCGCGACGACATGTAAATAAAGATAATTTAAAATTCTACACAACAAACCCCGTGTGTCTTCCTCTAGCTTCTATACATCACCGTGTTTCCTATATATATACAGTGTCTTCTTGCTGTCTACACTTGGTACACAAGCCTTGTGTCTTCTTGCTGTTTACACTTGGTACACAAGCCTTGTGTTTCTTGCTGTCTACACTTGGTACACAAGCCTTGTGTTTCTTGCTGTCTACACTCAGTACACAAGCCTTGTGTTTCTTGCTGTCTACACTTGCTACGCATGTCTTCATCTAGCTTTAAACATTACTGTGTATCCTGTCTGTCTACAGTGTCTTCTTGTTGTCTACATTTGCTATACGTGTCTTATAGTTATCACCGTGTTTCCTGTCTGTCTACAGTGTCTTCTTGCTATCTACACTTGCTACACGTGTCTTCATCTAGCTCTATACATTACCGTGTCTTTAATCTTTCTACAGTGTCTACTTGCTACACAAAAACCTCGTGTCTTCTACCTTTAGACATCACTGGTCTTCCATCTGTCTACAGTGACTTCCCGCTGTCTACACTTGCTATACGTGTCTTAAGCTAGCTTTTACCAAGCCCTGTTGTATCTTCCTTTCAATTCACAAACCTTTTTAGTTCATCCCGAGGTATTTAAAAAAAAAGTTAAGCGTATTCTATAATCATATGCTAGATCTTGGAGTCCAAATGATTTCTTGCTAAAGTTTTCTTGAGGTTTTGGAATATTTCAGTAAGTTACAAAATGTCTCTCCAAGTTTGATGTTTGGTGAAAGATGACAAGTTAATCCTACATAGGATAAACATGGCACCGCTTTGATTAAGTTTCAAATACGTCTTGAGTAGTTTCGAACAGAAGTATGGTGAGATTCCTAGCTTTTGGGGGAAAGCTAATTTGCTAAAAGATCAGATGCCGTAGTACAAAAAGATTCCTATCAATAAAAACATAAAATGTTAGCAATTTGTATCTTTATTAAACAGAGTAAACTTTTATAATATGATGCACTAGCGCGCCATCTGTTATCAAAATTCGAAACTATTTTAAAGGCGTAAGATTATTTTTGAAATTAAACAATTTCTACTGCCCTTACTGCAATGGAAAAATTAAAGGGAGGGCCTGGCTCATCTGTGGTGAACCCTCCTAGCGGTTTCGCCAGTTTAATCTACCATACCGCTGTTATATTGCATTTTTGGAACTTCCTTTTATAGTGATTCTGTTGGTAGACTCTTTCTCGGACATAACAGATATGACACCTATAGAAGGACAATAAATATCCTGTGAAGCTAGCTTTATTAAATAAAGAAACAAAGTGTTATGGTTGTTATTAAATCTAAAAAAATATTTAGTAAATTTATTTCAAAAGGTCTCCATGAGGCCAATACAAGATTGATATTTTGAATTTCCAAGAGGCAAAGGACCAGATATTGCAGTCCTTGTGCCGTCCAAGAACTTTTCACGAGGTTTAAGTCAAGAGCTAGATTTTGTATTCTTGATTTTTTTCAATAGATTTCCATTTTGCATATGCCCAGGACCAGATCTTGCATTCCTGGCACCATTAAAGAAGTTTCTGACCAATACCAAAAGCCTAATGCTGCAGTTCAATTGTTTCCATATGGCCCAATGTCAAATGCCAGATTTTGCAGCATATATAGGTACCGCGATGTATTTTTCCAAGATGACATTGTCAACAGCCATATGTTTGTAGTCATGGCGTTACCTTTCTATTATTTCATGCCAAATACAATCTTTATCCACATTGGGTATTATATTGTCACAAAGAAAATTAGGAAAGACAAACTTCAAGATGACTCAGCAACTTCAAGGTACAAGCCTACACTAAAATTGATAAGATACAAGAGAAGCAATGAGGGAAGTTTACCCAGAGTAATAAAATATATATCAAAATTAACAATCTGTTAATAAATTAATACTTTGCTACAATATTATCCATCATTTTCCAGCCTAACACATTACTATCCATTTTACATATACCATTGGAATATGTGAATATGTTAAAAACTTGACAATCTTCCTACGATAACACTTCTAATTAGAGATAGAGCAATATATAGATATATACAAAGGAGGATCAATAAATAAGGTGAATTATCTTATTTCTCAAAAATTAAAAAAGCAAAAATAATTTAAACCACAGAATATTAAAATATAACATCGAGAGACTATTTAAGGTGTTCTGTTCTTTTTTCCCATGCGCGGCGCGAGACTTATAAATAAACTAAAAGGGAAGCTCCCTTGAAGGATTGCACCACGCTTGAACAACGTGCAGTTATTCGGTTCTTGAATGCAGAGGTATTCAAACATCTCAAATATGCCAAAGAATGAAAAATATCTATGGTGAGTCTTGTTTGTCTCAAAAAAACATTTATAAATGGGTTAACGAGTTCAAAAATGGACGAATTACATGTTCCTCAGGTCTCAACGTTCGGCCGGGAAAGTTTTGTTAACAATTTTTTGGGATGTTGATGGACCGATCTGTCTTGATTTTTTATCCTCAAGGCAACGTATGAACAGCGACCTTTATTGTGACATTCTTGTAAATAAGATAAAGCCCGGTATAAGAAACAAAAGAAGAGGGAAGCTTAGTAAAGGTGTTCTCTTCCTTCATGATAATGCAAGGCCGCATACATCATGTAAAACTGTATCTACAATCATTAAATTAGGTTTTGAAGTTTTAGAACATCCTGCATATAGTCCAGACCTAGCCCCCTCTGACTATTTCCTTTTTGGACTACTAAAGAAGGAGTTAAAGGGAAAGCGATTTGACTCGGATGAAGATGTCCAGAAAGTGGTGCAAGATTTTTTTCACACGCTTCCTAAGAGTTCCTATAAAGAGGGTATTTACAAGTTGCCAGAAAGATTGAGACGATGTATAGAAAGCCAAGGTGATTATTTTGAATAAATCAAGTCCTAATTTTTAATATCGTTCTTATTTTTTTTAATAAATTATAATTCACCTTATTTATTGAATCACCTTGTATAAATTTTCTCATTAGTAGATAATAACTTCATCAAAATTATCAACAGATTAAGCTTCATATACCATCTTTTGTGAAAATATTATTTGTTTCTTAGTTGGTGCAATTTGTTTCATTTCCTTTCAAAAGCGAAATACAGATTTCTGATTAGCACTAACATTTTAACAATCATATTATAATAGAAATTAGTCTTCAAATTAGTTTATATTTTCTGGTTTTATTTGCTTTTTTATATCATATATTTCTTATATAATTTCGTCCAATCATAATTAATTAAATTTGACTGAACAAAGGTTCTATATTTGTAGCCAAAACAGCTCACAGCAATACTGTAATCACATTGAATTTAGTATCATTAAAGACGATATACATTTAATAAATGGCGTAACTTTGGTAAAATCGTTGAAAATAAAATGAAGATGAGTTTAATTATTTTAAAGGCTTTTATGCCGCAGCTTTTTTACTTTGTTTTTATTAAGAATTTCTTCATAATCCTCATAAATCAGGATATATTTGAAACATAAGATCAAATTATATTTCTTGAATCCAACATTTTTAAATGACCTTTAACAAGAATAATTCAATTGTTGTTACTATAGATCTATATTTGAAAATATAAATTTTTAAATTTTCTTTATAAAATATTAATTTCTAATAGCTCTTATATTAATATATTATAAATACTTTTGAATCTTTATAAAAAAAATGAACACATAATTTTTATATAGCTTGCAATATTATAAACGAATATTATAATCACATATTACATATATTTTATTTTTTAAAATAACATTGTTTATAAACGCTTTCAAATTATATATATATATCTAAAAAATATTATTATTCTAAAATTAATTTTTATTTATATAAAAACTATATTATTTAAACTATTAATTTATAAACAACTCAATTATATAATAGAAGAAGTGATATTTGGAATTCAATATGAGCGTAAAAATAAAAATATTTATGCATTCTTTACACTTTTTTTATAACATTTATGTTAGGTTATTCAGTGATTGAATATATCATCATCACAAGTTAATGTTTTGGTTCATGTAGGATATGTAAAGTAATATATCACAACAGAGGCCAGTCAATAAAGTTACGTCTTCATGATAGGTTAGTGATTCGTTGTTTTGTACAAGGCGCTAACAAATCAAACAATTTAAATACTCTTTCTTTAAAACATATATGCCTGTGGTTCCTGGAGGACACAGCCCGCCATCTATCGAGTGAAATTAGAAGTACTTTCGCTTTTACCACAGAATTATGGTGGTTATAAATAATTTAATGTTAAAATATAGTTATAATGATTAATTTAAAATTATGTTCAAACAAAAATTTTAATATATCCTATTTAGTATTATTTTTACATTAAAAATTCACCAAATACTAACACAAAAGTTTTTATTAAGACATTTTTAGTGTTGTACGAATTCTTCTGATATATTTTTCAAAGCGGGACAAAAATAAATAAAATTAAAGAAAATATGAATAATAATATAAATTTAACAAATAATTATAAAAGTATATATTAAATTTCGAATTAATATATAAATTTCTACAGTTCTAGAGATAAGCATACGTCTATAGTTATTTACAAATACACATTTTTTTGTATTTCAAAGCCAATGCAGCGTGAATATAAGAGAAAATTCAGTCTAATACAAGATTAAAATGGCGAAACCACAAGGAGGATTCATCACTGATGAGAAATGCCTTTCCTCTTTCAATTCTTTTTATTATTTACAGTATAAAAGGTCTGTGTATAGAAATTGATTTTAATCTACTTATATATTTGCCTTATTCTGTCTGTTTGTCTGAAGCCCACGGATAGAATGCGCGCCCATTGGCTGCCAGCAAACACGTGACCTCCCTGCCCGCCCCCCTCTAGACAACCCTGTTATCAGCTGTGTGATACATACACCTGTCTATAGCGGCCATTCTAGACAACCCTGTTATCAGCAGTGTGTTACATCCACCTGTCTATACAGACCACCCTGTCTATAGCGACCACCCAAGACAACGTTTTTAAAATATATTCGCACTCGGGTAAAACCCGGGCGTTGCCCGGGCCATTCCTCTAGTTCTTAATATTTAAAAAGAAAGAGTAGCGTCACAAAAATAGTTCTAATTTTCAGCGATAGGTGGCGCTAAGGTGGCGCTTTAATGATATTAAATATTTACATCGAGAGAAAGTGAATAAATAAACTGGTGAACCATAATTAACAACTAATTATGAAACAGTTTTCTCTACCTAACTTTACAGTAGCTCTTGGTGAACTGGAAATATTATAAAAACTACATATTGTTCTGATAAGAATACTTATTAGAAATTTTACCTAGGTTTTGCCTATTGTTATATTTCAAAATGAATATAAAGTGCTTAACTTTCTCTTTGTCTTCTTCTTTCTTATCTCCCCTCAATCATATTAAGGTATCAAGCTGACAATCAACATGATTTGGGTGAAGTAGAATGCGTCCGCCTTTGTCATTAAGACTGGGAGCACTACTCAGTGACAGGCCGACTTAGCTCTAAAATAAATGGCCGCCCCTGACATGAGGAACAGACGCCATGTACAGCCACTCCTAACATGGAGTACAAACGCTGCTCATCCTGTATCCCTGGATTAGGAGCTCTTACAGGGTACTATCAGCCGGGCCAGCTGAGCCCAGGTTTTTTAGTGAGCTTGTTACTGCTCCCTCTCCTCCTTTTTTATCCGGGCGTGGAACCGGCAAAGGCGGAGTTACTTTCTCTTTGTAAATTCTATAAGTTAATTCACTCTCCTCAGTGAGTTACTGAAACCTCGAGAATTAAACAAATTATCAGTTAATGTAGCTTTATTTTTCCCAATAGATTGGCAGAAGTTCACCAGTGAACGTCAGTAAATATCAAAAGAAATCTTACATAAGCCTTGTGTATATAAATATGTGATGGGTACTTACACTATAAACAATTGCACTTCCCTAGAAGTATTTTTACTTACGCCTTGTATAAATTATTTTAATATCACTTAATCATTTTCACTAATTCTACAAACATCTTCAACAATTCCAAGTTATACAAGTAGAAAAATAAAACGGAGATTGGAGCATCTTGTGCGAATTCTTGTACTCCCTGTTCAATCTCAGTTTTATTTTTCTATTTTAAATCGAAGAGTTTATTTTAGTCAAGTTATACAAATCAATTACAAAATTCCGTGACAACTTCAGTTGGTGTTTCAGAACTATCCAATTATTGAAACACAGCATAGAATACCAGGTAAAAGTGAAAATATGAATATACACCTATCCCCCGATTTACACGGTAGATAGGTTCCTGAGAAAAACGTGTAAATCGAGGGATAGGTGTATATTAAACTGTCAAATCTGAATAGGTGTTCGCCCCCTCATGAATCAGAGCCTCCCAATATTCTTTTCAACATAGGTAGTATAGAGTAGAATATCGCATTTTAGTATAGTGCGATGAAAACAAAAAACAAAAAACTTATTTGGAAAACCGTGTAAAAGCGAAAACGTGTAAAACAAGTACCGTGTAAATCGGGGGATAGGTGTATTGTATGAGAGACGAAGAATTAATTTAAAAAGATTATTAAGAAAACATATTAATTTATTTTATATTCATCTTTTATATGTCCTATAGCTTGGAGAGAGTTATTCTCTAGATGTAAATAATTATTATTGTTGCGCTGGTGACCTGAGGTACTTGGAGAAAACATCCAAGAAGCCTTTTGACCTGCGTTTATTCAAAAAATAATTGTTTGAAAAAAAAAACTTTTTTTAACTAATGAATATTGTTGCTTCTTAAATAATTGATAAGTACAAAAGTTTGCAAATCCGACGATGCAAAATAGTGTATACAAAAAAAATTATGTGAAATATAATTATATATTAAGAATTAATAAAAAATAAGATATATAAAAGTTATACAATTAAACTTATGACAAAAGATGTTGACAAAACAAGTTAAAATATGAAATGTTAATATATAATTACAGCAGCGTACCTCTCTCCCAACAATAATTATCGTCTAGACATACTGACATTATTAATAAACATTTTTAAACTTATCTAACGACTTATTTTATACCAGTGATTCTCAACCTTTTTTTTGTTGCGGCATTATTTTAAAGATTTGAAAATTTGGCGGCACAATTTTAGAATTTCGCGGCACACTTTTGCTAACTTGAATGCAAGAAAATTCAAATTATGTATCAATATTTCTATGCAAAATATAAGTAATATACATCTCTAACATTCAATTTGCTAATTTCGTTATTTTAAAAAGTAAAAAAATGAAAAAGAAAAAAAGAAAAACCAATACAAACGTGAACATAATCATATGACTAAAATTCGGCGGCACATTTTTAGAATTTCGCGGCACACAAAATTACCGCGGCACATTGGTTGAGAATCACTGTTTTATACGTTACAATATTAATATTAGCGCTAATTGATTTATAATACAATATAATGCGGCTTATGATTGTAAAACGACATTTGAAAGTTATCCCACATGTGTTTCTTTTGAACAAAAAATCGAAATTTATTTTAAGGAGAAATAACGATTATTTCTAACCTTAGGGATGAAGTATGAAAAGATGAATTGTGAAGAGTAATGACAAACGGAAAAATAAAAGTTGATTTATTTTAGTTTTTAAAAGATAAATTTCGATAACCGTTTACTGATTAAAAAATATATAAATTTATAATTAAAAAATAAACAATTTTAACTTGTTGATAATGTGATGGTAATATTTCACATTTTTTATATCAATTTAATTTATATACAAATATATAAAATTTATACCAAAAAAATATATTTCATAAATTTAAAATATTACATGTCATTTTGATATAAAGGAGAATTGTAAATTAAAAAATCCAAAATTTTTGATTTAAAAACGCGAATATAAACAGAAACGGACGTTCTTTATAGAGATCGTTGTTTACCGACCAACAGACCTTTTTAAAACAAGCAGACGACAATTCCAGGTGACTATTACGTCATGCCGCAGCCATCTACCACCAGATGGCATCAGCTGTTTAGATACCGAGATGGGGAAAGATGATGGTAAGTTCTGTTTTATTCTCGTCTGTTCATTTTGGATGGTTCGTTTGGTTTATTTCTTTTTGGCGCCAAATTTTTTTCCCTTTTCGGGAAATAAACTAGGCGATGGGGATCATACAAAGTGTAAAAAAGGGTTAAACAATAGGATATTTTAAAAACATTGTTTTACAAATATTTCCTTTATTTTTTAATTCTTTCTTTAGTCAAATTCTTTTATACATTTGGTTTTCATAGCTATATATAGACTCTTTGGTAAACAAAAGATATCGACTCTACACCAAAACTTACATATAAACTTTCTATAGAATTGTACATTGGCTTTAAAGGAAATGAATAATTGGGAAATATCAAATGTATTTTCCTTCCTATAGCAGAATCGTTTGGTTTGACACACAATATAATACCACACGATCACAAAATTATTCTATCTACTTATATATTTGCCTTATTCTGTCTGTCTGTCTGTCTGTCTGTCTGTCTGTCTGTCTGTCTGAAGCTCACGGATAGAATGCGCTCCCATTGGCCGCCAGCAAACACGTGACCTCCCTGCCCGCCCCCCTCTAGACAACCCTGTTATCAGCTGTGTGTTACATCCACCTGTCTATACAGACCACCCTGTCTATAGCGGTCACCCTAGGCAACCCTGTTATCAGCTGTGTGATACATCCACCTGTCTATACAGACCACCCTGTCTATAAAGACCACCCTAGACAACCCTGTTATCAGCTGTGTGATACATCCATCTGTCTATACAGACCACCCTGTCTATAGCGTTCACCCTAGACAACCCTGTTATCAGCTGTGTGATACATCCACCTGTCTATACAGACCACCCTGTCTATAGCGACCACCCTAGACAACCCTGTTATCAGCTGTGTGATACATCCACCTGTCTATACAGACCACCCTGTCTATAGCGACCACTCTAGACAACCCTGTTATCAGCTGTGTGATACATCCACCTGTCTATACAGACCACCCTGTCTATAGCGACCACCCTAGACTACCCTGTTATCAGCTGTGTGATACATCCACCTGTCTAAACAGACCACCCTGTCTATAGCGACCACCCAGACAACCCTGTTATCATCAGTGTGATACATCCACCTGTCTATGCAGACCACCCTGTCATAGCGGTCACCCTAGGCAACCCTGTTATCAGCTGAGTGATACATCCACCTGTCTATACAGACCACCCTGTCATAGCGGTCACCCTAGGCAACCCTGTTATCAGCTGTGTGATACATCCACCTGTCTATACAGACCACCCTGTCATAGCGGTCACCCTAGGCAACCCTGTTATCAGCTGAGTGATACATCCACCTGTCTATACAGACCACCCTGTCATAGCGGTCACCCTAGGCAACCCTGTTAACAGCTGAGTGATACATCCACCTGTCTATACAGACAACCCTGTCATAGCGGTCACCCTAGGCAACCCTGTTATCAGCTGAGTGATACATCCACCTGTCTATACAGACCACCCTGTCATAGCGGTCACCCTAGGCAACCCTGTTAACAGCTGAGTGATACATCCACCTGTCTATACAGACAACCCTGTCATAGCGGTCACCCTAGGCAACCCTGTTATCAGCTGTGTGATACATCCACCTGTCTATACAGACCACCCTGTCATAGCGGTCACCCTAGGCAACCCTGTTATCAGCTGAGTGATACATCCACCTGTCTATACAGACCACCCTGCCACAGCGGTCACCCTAGGCAACCCTGTTATCAGCTGAGTGATACATCCACCTGTCTATACAGACCACCCTGTCATAGCGGTCACCCTAGGCAACCCTGTTATCAGCTGAGTGATACATCCACCTGTCTATACAGACCACCCTGTCATAGCGGTCACCCTAGGCAACCCTGTTATCTGCTGTGTGATACATCCACCTGTCTATACAGACCACCCTGTCATAGCGGTCACCCTAGGCAACCCTGTTATCAGCTGTGTGATACATCCACCTGTCTATACAAACCACCCTGTCATAGCGGTCACCCTAGGCGACCCTGTTATCAGCTGAGTGATACATCCACCTGTCTATACAGACCACCCTGTCATAGCGGTCACCCTAGGCAACCCTGTTATCAGCTGAGTGATACATCCACCTGTCTATACAGACCACCCTGTCATAGCGGTCACCCTAGGCGACCCTGTTATCAGCTGAGTGATACATCCACCTGTCTATACAGACCACCCTGCCATAGCGGTCACCCTAGGCAACCCGGTTATCAGCTGAGTGATACATCCACCTGTCTATACAGACCACCCTGTCATAGCGGTCACCCTAGGCAACCCTGTTATCAGCTGAGTGATACATCCACCTGTCTATACAGACCACCCTGTCATAGCGGTCACCCTAGGCAACCCTGTTATCTGCTGTGTGATACATCCACCTGTCTATACAGACCACCCTGTCATAGCGGTCACCCTAGGCAACCCTGTTATCAGCTGTGTGATACATCCACCTGTCTATACAGACCACCCTGTCGTAGCGGTCACCCTAGGCGACCCTGTTATCAGCTGAGTGATACATCCACCTGTCTATACAGACCACCCTGTCATAGCGGTCACCTTAGGCAACCCTGTTATCAGCTGAGTGATACATCCACCTGTCTATACAGACCACCCTGTCGTAGCGGTCACCCTATGCGACCCTGTTATCAGCTGAGTGATACATCCACCTGTCTATACAGACCACCCTGTCTACAGCGGCCACCTTAGGCAACCCTGTTATCATCAGTGTGTTACATTCACCTGTCTATACAGACCACCCTGTCTATAGCGACCACCCACCTGTCTATACAGACCACCCTGTCTATAGTGGTCACTTTAGGCAACCCTGTTATCATCAGTGTGTTACATTCACCTGTCTATACAGACCACCCTGTCTATAGCGACCACCCTAGACAACCCTGATATCAGCTGTGTGATACATCCACCTGTCTATACCGACCACCCTGTCTATAGCGGTCACTTTAGGCAACCCTGTTATCAGCAGTGTGATACATACACCTGTCTATACAGACCACCCTGTCTATAGCGACCACTCTACAGCTGTGTGATACATCCACCTGTCTATACAGACCACCCTGTCTATAGCGGTCACTCTAGGCAACCCTATTATCAGCTGTGTGATACATCCACCTGTCTATACAGACCACCCTGTCTATAGCGGCCACCCAAGACAACGTTTTTGAAATATATTCGCACTCGGGTAAACCCCGGGCGTTGCCCGGGCCTTTCGTCTAGTAATTTATATCTGTTTAATTATATTTCTAATATTTATATATTATTTCTAATTAATTTTTTCTAAACTATACACAAATAATGGCTATATATTCTCCAAAAAATGAAAATTTTAAATCTTATTTTTTTTTTATTACAAAATTATGCTGTCTAGATTGTTAAATTTAGAGAACAATAAAAAAGAAAGGGTTAGTTCAGTACGTCACCAATAGATGGCAGGGCTGTGTGTAATTCCGTAGAAACATTCAAACCGCCCACACCCTATTGGTTGAATTGTCATAAAACATTTTCAATAGGAAATATTATTCCTCTTTGTAAGCTTATAAAGTGGATTAATATTGTCATTATTACAAAACGAGATTATGTAAATAAAACTAATTTACATATAAGTATTTTTTTAGAAGCATATATGCATTCATAGATATAATTATATGAAAAATATATATAGTAAAGATAGAGGCTTCCTGGCCGGCATTCATATTTCTTCAAATAAAAGACATTTCGACCAGTAAATCTCTTTTATTGTCTCGTCGTTTCGAAACGTTGAGACAATAAAAATATTTACTGGCCGAAGTGTATTTTATTTGAAGAAAAGAAAAATATAGAGTTTAAATACTATTTTTATATATATTTACATCCCTTTAGAGAAAATAAATGATTTTTGAGCCCCAATGGCCGCCTAAAGCGGAATATATAAAACCACTATGACCAGGGTGGAGAGGCTAAGGACAGGATCACCGTTAGGGAAGAGGCAGGTTAGGCCGGAAAACATCCCTTTATACACTATAGCAATATTTAAAGGGATAAACAGATTTTAAAAAACATTTTAATAATGCTTAGTATTTCAATGAATATATTTGTGAAGATTATTTATGCCTATGGAAGAAATAAAATGCAAATAAAAATATTTTTAAAACTAAAAGCTAATGAATCATGTTAATAGCTAAAGTTGTTCGTCAGTTTCAGGATGTTTTCATTGTGACCTTCAGTGCTAAGTGTCCTAATTGAACTTAATTGATCCAACAGCTGTGTCAATGACCCGAGTTCAATCCCAGTAAAAGAAGTTTTTTTATTTCTTCTTTATATCCAGCTATTATTCACATCAGCTTGGCAGCATTTCTGTTCTGTCAGAGTTTCCAGATTCTAGTCTTCTGATAGAATTGTAAGGTCTTCTCCAGAAATTGTCTATGAATTCTTCAGTCTAAAGCTCTCTCAACATGAATTTCATTCTCGGCTTTCTTCCTCCAGGTCTTTCTTCCATACATCCATCCAGTAATGTATGTAGGGAAGACCTGGAAGATGATAGCCGAGAATAGAGTTCCTGGAAAATTTACATATTTACATACATTCCTTCAGTAATGTATGGAAGAAAGACCTGGGATAGAAAGGCCGAGAATAGAATCAATGGACAATTTCCATATGTCCATACATCCCTCCAGTAATGTATGGAAGATAATGACCAAGAATAGAATTAATGGACAATTTCCATACATCCCTCCTGTAATGTAAGGAAGAAAGACAATGGAATAGAAAGACCGAGAGTTCATGGACAATTTCCATACATCCATCCCTCCAGTAATGTATGGAAGAAAGACAATGAAAGATAATGACCAAGAATATAATTAATGGACAATTTCCATACATCCCTCCTGTAATGTAAGGAAGAAAGACAATGGAATAGAAAGACCGAGAGTTCATGGACAATTTTCATATTTCCATACATCCCTCCAGTAATGTATGGAAGAAAGACAAAGGAAGATAATGACCAAGAATAGAATCAATGGACAATTTCCATATTTCGATACATCCATCCCTTCAATAATACCTCTATCCATTCCAGCATTCACCTAATGCGAATATATAGCACATTACATATAATATATACCACACACAACATAACTTATAAAACCTGTACAAATGTCATAGAAACCTCCCCAGACCACATATAGTGTCAGAGTTAACTACCACAGAGAACCATGTCATCAAAGTTAGACTGGAGACTCTATGGTCTGTGGAGATAACAAACACCATCAATACCACACACAACATAACTTATAAAACCTGTACAAATGTCATAGAAACCTCCTCCCCAGACCACATATAGTGTCAGAGTTAACTACCACAGAGGACCATGTCATCAAAGTTAGACTGGAGACTCTATGGTCTGTGGAGATAACAAACACCATCAATACCACACACAACATAACTTATAAAACCTGTACAAATGTCATAGAAACCTCCTCCCCAGACCACATATAGTGTCAGAGTTAACTACCACAGAGGACCATGTCATCAAAGTTAGACTGGAGACTCTATGGTCTGTGGAGATAACAAACACCATCAATACCACACACAACATAACTTATAAAACCTGTACAAATGTCATAGAAACCTCCTCCCCAGACCACATATAGTGTCAGAGTTAACTACCACAGAGAACCATGTCATCAAAGTTAGACTGGAGACTATTTTGTATGGAGATAATCACCACCATCACCCCTTTCTTTTGAAGAAGACAGATGTTTTTTACACCTTGGTTATCTCGTGTGTCTTCAATAAAGGTCACTGTAATATCTTTCAGAGTTATTGTCTGAATCCCGATATACATGCTAAAAGGTACAACTTTCTTAAGTTTTGTCCATGAGAGTATAGTTAGTATAATTTCTCTCTTTCAAATCAAAAAGATGTTCTTAGACAAAACAAGTGTGTAAACACCCGTATAGTACGTGGAATCTAGAAGAAAATTGCCAAACAAAATGTGCAATAGCGACATCCGGCGATACGGCGACATCTGATAGCGTCATTTGACACAAAATGTCACCATTCTGGGATAACACAATGTTCTGTCTATAACTGTTACATGAAAACTCTAAACAAATGTTTTATATTGTAACGCTACTTTTTAAATATATATATTTTTTTCAACAGACTTATATCCAGCTATTATGAAAAATTGAAAGAGGATGGGAGAACCTGTAGAACAGACACTGTACAAGCAGCTCTCATTGGCCAATGTATGAGAGAAAAACTTGTATAACTTGTTATGAAGATCACATCTGTTGGTTTGGAATAATATAGCTACATCAACCAATAATTTAACTCCAGACGTCTCAGTAACTTACTGTCACTCTACTCAGGGGAGGAATACACTCATATACAAAACTTAAGGAAGTGATAAGTCTTTGATGTCGCCGGTCGTCTTTTTTTTTAGGAGACCAAGGCAATTTTGTTCACATTTGGTTATCTCGTGTGACTTCAATAAAGGTCACCCAGGTTTTTCCCTCCCTCGACGAGAATGGGTGCTTCTAAACCGCTTTAGGACAGGTCAGGGAAGGTGTGCAGAGCTGATGAAGTTATGGGGCTACACCAAAGATCCAAATTGTGCCTGCAACGTCCCACAATCAATGTCCCATATACTAGATGACTGCCCGCTGTACAAATTCAATGGAGGAATCTCCAATCTCCATTCTGTCACCCCGGAAGCCCTGAACTGGCTGAAGGCCTTGCCTCTCAGACTTTAATGACCGATATGTCCTCACTTCTTTTTTCTAGATTTAATTCATTTTGTCTCCTCTCTAATTGTAAATACGCTGCTGTATCACCTCATAAGCATAAATAAATAAAGGTCACTGTAATATCTTTCAGAGTTATTGTCTGAATCCCGATATACATGCTGAAAGGTACAACTTCATTAAGTTTTGTCCATGAGTGTATTGTCTGAATCCCGATATACATGCTAAAAGGTACAACTTCCTTAAGTTTTGTCCATGAGTGTATTTGAAACTGCAAATATTTGTTTCTCTTCCAAGATTACAATCTAAACTAACATTTAACATCATTCTTCCAGAATGTTGAGAGGTTTTACCACTTTCTTATATGTATTTGACCCTGCTCACACATAATTTCGCCTTAAATGCTTTTTCCATGATTTTTCGAAAAGCCTCTAGAACTAGTTATTTGGTCGTTAACGCTAACTAGGGGTAACCACCCGAAACGCGTACTGATTCCCCTGATACAGAAAAGGAGTGGGAAAAGATAGGAAAAATACATTCATGGACAAAATTTAAGGAAGTTATACCTTTTAGCATGTATATCGGGATTTAAAACGAAATACAAGAAATTTCTCCTTGATGGCTTATAAAAGATGCTAAAAAAAGAAGAGAAAAAGTTTCCTTTAATAAAAATATACGATACAAGCTTTCGGGCTGTTAAGCCCTTCGACAGGTACAACGGATTGTGAGAAAACAAGACTATATAAAGAATCGATCTATGAGAAATTTGTATATTTTTAAATATGTATGACGTAAAGATAAAATGAATAAGATATGAAATAGATGCTATTTTTTAGAAATAATTTTACAAGCTATAAGATATGGTAATTGACAAATTAAAATGTGACTGAAGTTAAAAAGAACGGCGAAATTAGCATACTATTAGTAAAAATATAGCGAAATAAAATGAAGCACGATCATATTTGAAACGCTAGACAACTGAATAAGTATTATACACAATATAACGGTTAAAAGAGTATTACCAGGGAAGAGAGAATAAAGATTAAACCCGCCATCAGCGGAATCTTCGGACTATGAAAAGGGGGGGGCAGGGGGTTTGGTAGGACCAAATAGCATCTTTTATATCGGGATTTAAACAATAACTTTGAAAGATATTTGATACACAGTAACCTTTATTGAAGACACACGAAATAACCAAGTGTGAACAAAATTGCCTGTCTCTTTGAAAAAAAAAAACAGACGACCGGCGATATCAAAAACTTTCCACTTCCTTAAATTTATCCATGAGTGTAAATTCAAATTTACAGAATTATATGAAAAATATGTACATATTGAGCTATAAATATTTACATATTATACAACACACACACACAAAAGCCTTTATTAAGACACACAGGTCTTACAGAGGATTCTCCTTGGGGTTACAAGACGGAGAAAGTGGGAAATAAAAATGGTGAAAGAATATATACAAATGTTAATATATACAGATTATAAGAAAGAATAAAGAAATAAGAAGAATTAAAAAAAAAAAAAAAAATTTGGAAATATGGATGGGTATTTACATATTATATAAATAGGTATTCTATATCCTTCTTTTTTTTTAGATTTTAAATAATCCCAAACTCTACTAAACTATTTATACTATATGGAATTATATAATATATGATAATAAGCATTCATTACACTCCCCCCATAAGAAATGAATTTAAGCCAAATTCTATGTTTTTCTCCTTCTTGTTGTAATACTTTCTCCGCTAGTGTAGATGACGTATTACATAACCAGCAGTTGCAATGCTCTCCTAGATATTTTAATGGTCTGACGTAGATATGTAGACATGTGGCAACTTACATTATAAACTGGAGCAACAACCTCTGTCTTTACTCATCATGAATACTGGAGCAATTCTATAACATGTCTATCAAGTGTGTGTGTATTAATCTGTTGTAAAATTTATATTTGATCATTATGTCACCCGTGCTAATTTGCATATCTGCTTTGTGTATATACACTCATAGACAAAACTTAAGTAAGTGTAAAGTCTTTTTTTGTCGTTTTTTTTTTTTTTTTTTTTTTTTTTTTTTTGCCGCGTAAACCGGCCACGCGGTCACGCTGTGCCCCAGCTCCGCGGATTTTGTCGTCCAGCAACGACATTATGGAATGCCATAATAGCTATAATATACTGGCTGAAAGCCCTGAAAACCCTCTACAGGGTGATATAATAATAGATCAAATTGACCGGCATACGGCTGAGGAATCAGCAAATACTAAAAAGCAAAATGGACGACGACAAGATGACGCCACTTTCCCCAAGGTCAGTGTCAAGCCACTAGCCACAGCTGTTGGTGGACGACCCCCAGCTGTATCCCCCGCCAATGATCCCCCCCGCGCTGTCAACTGGGCGGACGTGATGGATGACCAAGATGCCTCGCCTAACCCTAATCCCTTCACCGTGGTTAGCAGAAAGCGGCGGAGGACTTCGGTCCATCCGCGATCCTCACCGGCGCAGTCCGACAACGTGACCCAAAAGAGTGCCAACTCTTTGTACAACAAGCCTCCTGCGAAGCGTCCACCGCTTGCACAGCAGATCAAAGCAACGCGACAGAGAATCGCGCAATCCCGGGCCCAGCAGTCCACGATCACCAGAGAACAGTACGTTTATCTGGAACATTGCCAGGACTTCGGCAGGCCACAATACCTGAGGGCATTGGACAAGCTGATAGGAGGTACCAACATCCTACAGCTCGCAAGAATGAACGGCCATGTCCTCGTTGGCCTCTCCACCAAGGTCCACGCTGACCGACTCATCGAAGATGGCCTGGAAATTGAAGAGACTCTCCTTAAGGCCTTCCCCTTTCGCAAAAGGGCGGAAAAGGTAATTATCAGCAACCTGCCCCTCTTTGTGGAAGATTCCGAAGTCATGGCTGCCCTAAGGCCTTATGGGCAGATTACCTCCATCGCCCCAGTATTCCTCACCGAGGGAGGGTTCACATTTGCGGACAGCAGGAGGGAGATGTTCATCCTGCTGAACGAAGGAATGAAGCTGGAAAGGCTGCCACTACGTCTCGCCATCAAGTCCATGGGGGAGACCCTCCCAGCATTCCTCTCCTATGGAGTTAAATGCTCACGGTGCCAGAGGCAGGGACACCGTAGAGCCAACTGCCCCCTGAAGACGCCTGCAGAAGTCTCCGGGCAAGCGCCCTCCAACGTAGCCACACCTGTCACCGCGCCCACTGGACAGCCAACCTCCGCCTCTCCTGCGTCTTCAACTGTGGCTACTGCTCCTGCGGTAACCTCAGGCACTATTGCATCTACTCCATCTCCTGCGGTTGCACAAAAGTCAGCCCCTCAGCAGGACAAAACTAAATTCGTGCAAATTGAGGCCATCTCAGGGAAAGAAGATGAGACCCAGGTCTCTATACCCTCTAGAGGCGGACCCAAAACTCGGCAGCAACTAAAGGAGCTGCTCGAAAGCATCCCCAACTCCCCCCTTGAAGAAGCAGAACATCTTGGTCTAGATAAGGGTGAAATCATGGAAGCCCTAGTCTCAGTCCCTGGCCTACATAACCTCCTTGAGAAGATGGGGAGAGCCCAAAAGATCGGGCTCCACAGTGTTTCCCAAAAGCTGCTGGATTGCCTGCCCGCTACCCAGACAGCTCTCTATAATCACCTCCTGGCCGTTCGGGCCCAGACGAAGAGCTCCCAATGAGCTTCCGTCTGGCTTCCATCAACGTCCGCGGGCTCGCCGCTCGCGAGAGGAGCATTGAGCTCTGCCACTTCCTGAGACAACATCGCATAGACGTCGCCTTTGTCCAGGAGACCAACACCTCGTCCCTGGACACTATTCAAGATCTCTGCCTAGGCTACCTCGCCGCAGTCGTGCCTCCTACAGCCATCAGGGGTTCGGGCCTCGCCTGCATCTTCGCCCCGGGGGTCGCAGTCCTGGGGCAGCGCATCCTGTGGCCCGGCCACATCTCCATTGTCTCCCTCGACGTCCACGGCCAGGAAGTGAGCGTTATCAACTGCCACCTCTCTCATATTCCTCGCGAGCGGCACCAGCAGCTGCAGATCATCGCAGCCACCGCGGTCCAGGAGAACTCGTGGGTGTTGGGCGACCTCAACATCAACGAGGAAAGCACGAACGACACAGCATCCGGCTCGGTGGAGGCCCTCTCCGAGCTACTGGATCAGACAGCCCTCGTCGATGTGGCCATCCTCTTCGACGCCACTCACATTCCAACCAGAGTGGCCAGCTACGGGAGCCGTGTTGACGCCTCTCGTCTGGACAGGATCCTTCTCCCTTCGAGCTTCTCGGATCGTGTTGTCCAGTACAGTACCATCCACTACAGGCTATCGGACCATCGAGCTGTTCTTCTTCAGCTCGGAGTGCCTCCTTCACCTCGACAACCCTGCGTGGCTGCAATGCTACGCTCGGGGCTCGTTGTCGAACATCTGGCAACGATCATCGAAAGAACCTCAACAGCAATCGCGGATATGACCGGCGAAGATCTGTGGAGAAGCTGGTCTTCAATCAAGACTGACCTGCTGGCAGAGGTGAGATCCCTCAACGTCCCTCGCGTCGCTGACGACGACCACATCGTCCGGGCCAGGCGGTTCCTGCAGGCCAGGCTCGAAGCTGCGTCGACGGAAGCGGACTATCCATCACTGCCCAACCTTGGGCACACCCTTCGTATGTGCCGGCCTGCAAGGACGAACTTCCGCGATGAAGAAGGAAACATCATCGAAGGCACGGAGTTACGACGCAGGGTCTACTCTATCCTACAACGCCGCTTCGCCAGCCAGTCGTGCGACTCCAACGCCGCTACAGAATTCATCCAGGGGACAACGACCCCCCTCATCCTCGAAGATGACGATCCCCTGCTCCGCTCCGAGATCTCCGCGACAGAGATCGCCACCGCCATCCGCCGCCTGCCGCTCGGAAGGGCCCCCGGATGGGACGACTTGCCCTGCGAGTTCTACATGGCCTACGAGGACTTCTTCGTCAACGCTCTCAAGCGCGTCTACGAGGCCTCCCAACTCGCCGGGGTTTTGCCTACATCGACACGGCGCAGCACCATCTGCCTGGTCCCCAAGTCTCACGGCGGCCCTGGACTTTGCGGATACAGGCCTATCTCGCTCCCCACGACGGACTACCGGATCCTGGGCAATGTCCTCCTCCGGCGTCTGCGGCCCCATCTTCCGGTTCTGGTACCTCAGTGCCAGACCTACGCCGTTCCCGGTAGGTCCCCTTCTTGGAACATCTCGCGTGTGCGCGACGAGGTCGACGCGGCTGTGAGGACCGGCTCGCCGCTGGCCGTCATTTCCACCGACCTCGAGTCTGCCTTCGACACCCTAGACCGCGGCTTCTTGGTGTCCCTGATGGTCTCGCTGCGGCTGCCACAGGTCTTCATTGGGTGGTTTCTCCTCCTCTATTCCGGAGCGGATGCGACAGTCCGAGCCGGAGGCCTCCACACCAAACCCTTCCAGCTTCTGAACGGTGTGAGACAGGGATGCGCGATCAGCGCCGCAATGTTCAGCCTCGCCACAAGCCCTCTCCTACGTCGCCTTGAGCAAGCTCTCGGCCCCGGTAATGTCCTCGCCTACGCCGACGACATCGTCCTGCTCATCCGCAGTGAGGAACAGTTCGGCGTGGTGACCTCCATCTTCGAGAACTTCCGGCGCGCCTCCGGCATAAAGGGAAATTTCACCAAGAGCGAAGGTCTATGGTGCGGCGCCTGGCGTGCCCGCAACGACGCTCCACTCGGCATCTCCTGGTCGTCGGTCGAACTGAAGGTGTTGGGCTGCAATGTGACGCCAGGAAATCAAAACTCAGCCCAAGAAAGACATATCCTGGTCCTGCTCGAAGCTGCTATAACGAGGTGGTCCCCCTACACCCGCGGCCTCTCTCTCGTCGGCCGGGCCAGAGCGGCCAACTCCTTGGTTCTCTCCTCGGTGGTCCATCACATCCACGGCTACCTGCCTACCGACCGTACTATCCACAAGATCCAGGCACGTCTGGCGCGGTTCATCTGGGGGCCGGAGCGCACCGCCTGGTTTCCTGGTAGCGTCCTGGCGAGACCTGTCTCTCTTGGAGGATTCGGCCTCATCGACATCGAGACCCAGCTGCGGCTGTCGTGCTTCAAGGGCGTGCAGGCCGCACTGCGTGGAAACCGTAATGCCTACTCTTGGCTGGTCGAGAGCGATGCGTGGCTATATCCACCTCCATCCGGGTCCTGGCTCTCGCCACGGCGTCTCCGGCTTCTTAAGATCTGGGAGGCGGTCGCTGACATCTTCACGCTAGACCACTCTGTGCTTACACCACATCAACTCCTGAACCTCCCTATCATAGGTGGCTGCCGCCTTCTCCGGCCACCCGACCTTCTCGCTCCTACCCGGTGGGTCAATGCCTGCATTAGGGACTTCGCTGGCCCTGCCCCTCCCCTCACTCGGCCTACGCGCTGCGCCCTGGCTGACGCCGCGTCGCTGACCAGCTTCTGCCGTCGTCTTATCGACGAAAATCTACGCGGGACCTACCGAGTAAACACCATCGGCCAGGCCGTAGTGCTGCGCGGGACGACTACGCCGTTCTTGCGAGTCATCACCCGAACTGCCCGTCGCATCTTAGAGCGTCCACGCCTGACTGCCCTGCCCATCATCCAGTTCGCTAGAAGGTGGGAGGAAAATATAAACCTACCCATCAACATCGGCTGGTCGTCGCTCCGGCGCTGCGCCTTCTCCGGGCACAACGCGGACGTGGCAGTAAGGCTAGCTTTGCACGCCCTGCCCCATCCAGCCCATCCAGCATCGGCACATCAGTCTTGCATCGCCTGTGGGTCCGGCGACCTGTCGCTGGTTCACAGGTACTGGTCCTGCCGCTACATCAGGCCTCTCATCAGGGAGGCATTTACCATCATCGGGCGGCCCCCTGACTTGCAGGGCTGGGTCTTCGGGCATGGCCTAGACGATGACGCCCTGGCCATCCTGGCGTCTGCCAAGACGCGCATCTATAGGCACTTCCTCGGCGCGGAACTGAGGAGTGTACAAGAAGACCCCCTCCTTGTCTGGAGGAGGACCCTCTCAAGGTGGGGAAGCCCTCCTTGCTGAAGATATTTGTATATATATTGCCCTACACTTTATATGCCCATTTACTCTTTTATATTTTCTCCTTTGTAAAATTTGATTGTAAGAATCAATAAAATTGTTTAATTTGTCTTTGATGTCGTCTGTCGTGAGTCTGACTTTCCGCCCCGAACCGGGGATTAAAGCCGTTTAGTTTTAATTACTGAGGACTTTTCGGCGTGGGCGGATCTATGGCGTCCGTAGAGTACAGCTACTGATTGGAAGAATACCAACGACTTATAATAAAGCGCATTTACACTCATGTACAAAACTTAAGGAAGTGGAAAGTCTTTCATTTTGATGTCGCCGGTCGTCTTTTTTTGACGGAGACAGAGGCAATTTTGTTCACACTTGGTTATCTCGTGTGTCTTCAATAAAGGTCACTATAATATCTTTCAGAGTTATTGTCTGAATCCCGATATACATGCTAAAAGGTACAACTTCCTTAAGTCCATGAGTGTATATTTAAACTTTGTGCGTATGTTAATTTCAGAATTGTTAAAATATAGAACCCAACGTGCCCCCTTTTTGTGAATCTGATAGTGATAAACCATTGAACACATTCTTTTTGTTTGTAAGGATCTGATTGAATACAGAAAACACCCTTTTTTCGAAATTTTTTCAAGAAATAAAACATCCTTCAGAGTCACTGTATTAAATACTTCATTTTTAATTCTAGAACATTCAAAGTAACCCTCGCATTCTTAATGTTATCAAACAAAGTCTAAATCCTAGCTTCAGAATGAAAAAAAGTAAAGAAGCTTCAATTTTATCCAACTTGACCTAAAACCCAGCTACCACTCTTATCCCTTTTTAAAAAATAATTAAAGCGGTAGAAGACTCGAGTTGTTTTTGTGGACATGAGGAACAAACCTCAATACATCTTTTACTGAATTGTCCTGTTTTTCAAGACTACAGTTTCGAAAATAATTTAATAGTAACAGATCTAAGTATTTTTATTTCCAGTAAAGAAATGTATATTAAATTCAATACCTTTTGTGGATACATTTTGAATTATATACAAGGGGGGATCAATAAATAAGGTGAATTATCTTATTTCTTAAAAATTAAAAAAGCAAAAATAATTTAAACCACAGAATATTAAAATATAACATCGAGAGACTATTTAAGGTGTTCTGTTCTTTTTTCCCACGCGCGGCGCGAGACTTATAAATAAACTAAAATGGAAGCTCCCTTGAAGGATTGCACCACGCTTGAACAACGTGCAGTTATTCGTTTCTTGAATGCAGAAGGTATTCAAACATCTCAAATATGCCAAAGAATGAAAAATATCTATGGTGAGTCTTGTTTGTCTAAAAAAAAAAAACATTTATAAATGGGTTAACGAGTTCAAAAATGGACGAATTCCACATTTCCTTAATTTGGACCAAAAACTTAACCGTATTCGGGTTTCAAAGGCCGCATACATCATGTAAAACTGTATCTACAATCATTAAATTAGGTTTTGAAGTTTTAGAACACAACACACATCCTGCATATAGTCCAGACCTAGCCCCCTCTGACTATTTCCTTTTTGGACTACTAAAGAAGGAGTTAAAGGGAAAGCGATTTGACTCGGATGAAGATGTCCAGAAAGTGGTGCAAGATTTTTTTCACACGCTTCCTAAGAGTGCCTATAAAGAGGGTATTTACAAGTTGCCAGAACAATGGAGACGATGTATAGAAAGCCAAGGTGATTATTTTGAATAAATCAAGTCCTAATTTTTAATATCGTTCTTTTTTTTTTAAATAAATTATAATTCACCTTATGCTTATTGTTCATATTACCAGACACTTCTTTCTTTTGTACACAGTTCTTTTTTCTCGTTTTTTTTCTCTCTCTTTCTCATTGTTAACATCATATGACTATTCTATTCACGGCCTAAATGTATAGACAAATGTAAAGACATACATGTATGACAGCGTAAGTGTCCCTAGGGGAACATAGCGCTTTAAATTGAAATAAAATAAAAAGTAAAAAAATCCCACGTTATAGGATTCTATTCATCACATGTTTTAAAGCTTAAATGAAGTTAATCTTGTTAGATCCCTAGAATCCCAAATATGTAAACAAAGACTGACATACTTCGGACATATAATGAGAGCAAATGGTTTGGAAAAGACATTGATATTGGGAAACATTGAAGGAAGAGAGGAAGACCTCCAATGAGCTGGCTAGAAAGAGTCAAAAAAGTTACCAGAAGGTCACTAGATGAGCTGTAAATGATGACCACTAACAGATCAAATTGGAAATATATTTGTCCATAGTCATCTAAAGTCGACTTAATGAACGCTAACAACAAAGATAGGTATTTCTAGTTCCAGTTGTAATATATTTTAGTCCAATATGTCTAGAAATGCTACTTTTTAAATACACACACTTCCGTCACCTTGCCCGTCAAAATAGTCGTCAAAACCAGACACCATCTATTGACCGTCTCCGGAAACTAGCGAACTCAGTTCGGTGACAAAGCCACAACACCAGCTTTGGTAAACTGAGAAGCGTCCACCTAGAGACCATGGTTTCGGGCTAAGGGCCCTCGTCAGTCTAGGGCGAACTTTATTCCATGAGATCCACACGGGATCTAATGGAATCTTCACAATCTACCAAAGGGATGTTTAGCTGACAAAGTACCGAGGCCTAATCTATGGCCAAAAATATAGATACAAGATCTGCGCAGAGATGAAAAGGAAAACGAATTTTATGAGTTATTTTTAGGATACTGAGTGATGCTTCTTTTGGAATGATTTATATCCATCGTAAAAACTCCTTTTAAGGAGCGTATTTAGCGTTAGGTTTATTTCCTGTTTGATGAGGAAGGTCATATGTCTGAAAGCTTTTCGAACATCCTCTCCATAATTACAGGTTAGATTTATACATTTTATTACTTTGTAGTTTCTCAAACTTTATTCTTTTTTTTTTATTTTTTATTTGCGAAGTTTCAATGTCCCGCTGTCATCTTTTTCAATGAAAACTATTCTTACAATTAAGAAAAAGGCAATTCCTGATCGTGAGACTATTAATAAAAGTATTGCGCCACGTGGAAAATTAGGGAAGACCAACTTCGGGATGAGACAACAATTTATTTCAGGCAAGGACAAACTATGAATGGTAAACAAAAGATAAGCCACGAGGGAAATTTACAGAGTAGCAAAATATAAACATAAAAAAATGACCACTCTGTTAATAAAAATAATAATATTAATAAATACTTTGTTACAGTATTAATATATTAATTAATTAATAATAATACCTTTTTCTCTCTTTTAATTAATCAACATGATCTCCCCAAGTACAATTTCACTTTTAAACTTTTTTTTCTTATCTTTGTAATGGAATCATTTAAAATGTATCACATAGGTGTACAGACACAGTGAACCTCTACACCTCGCTCTAACCGGAGTCCAATGTCACAACAAAGGAATTTCCATTGTCCAATTGTCGGAATCTTTTTTACGACATCGAAGTTTTTTTTTTTACCAAATTTGTCAATTGTCTTGTTAAATATAGACACCAGGTTACATTGTCGTCCCTTCTCCCTATTGAAGAAACTCCCTGAATGAAGACATAAGCTCCTTTATAATATGATGCACTAGCGCGCCATCTGTTATCAAAATTCGAAATTATTTTAAAGGCGTAAGATTCTTTTTGAAAATAAACAATTTCTACTGCCCTTACTGCAATGGAAAAATTAATGGGAGGACCTTGCTCATCAGTGGTAAACCCTCCCAGCGGTTTCGCCAGTTTAATCTACCATACCGCTGTTATATTGCATTTTAGGAACTTCCTTTTATAGTGATACTGTTGTTAGACTCTTAAAATTGTTTATTTTCAAAAAGAATCTTACGCCTTTAAAATAATTTCGAATTTTGATAAGCTCCTTTGTTGATTTATTGAATTATTGGACCAGCTGAGTCCAGGTTTTTTAGCGAGCTTTGTTACTGCTCCCAATCCTCCTTTTTCATCCGGGCTTGGGACCGGCAAAGGCAGAGTTCGTCTTATACACAGATTTGGATATGTCCTAGGAAAATAAAAAGTAAATAAAAACACATATATTTACATATCATATATACATGCATACATAAGTTTTTATTAAGGCCTCTCTCTTTCGTACTATGCAAAAATTCATCAATCAGAACACGGAGGTTTTAAAAATATGAAACACATAGCCAATTTACATTATTTGCACACATTTATAGAAAGCGAAAGACAGAAGAAAATCTAGTCAGTAAAAGAAGGAATATTGTTGTTGTCGTGTCCAATGAAAAGAGCCTCAGAAGTCTCCATGTATCTCTATCATAGCAGTCGTTCTCTATCTTGGGTGTGTAAACTTCTAGGTCCATGTCAATTTTCTGAAAGGCTGCGGCCATTGCTGGACATGAGAATATGTGGGTAGGTGTTAGTTCCACACCAGGACAGTTGTTACATGTCCTGTAGGTTCTTGTGCCATCTGGATGTATTGTCATTCCTTTATAGTGTTTCAGTCTGAGTCTTGTTATTGTTTTTGTAATTCTTCTCTCAGCGCGCGCGTTTATGCCGCATACTCGTATTTGACCTTTCCTTGTCTTTTGTTGGATCATCTTGGATTTTGTCAAAGCCTCAGCATCAAATACTGACCTCTTACTTTGACTTTGATGTGTGTTCCATCTTGCAGTATTATGTTAATTCCGGCTCCTCCATTACTCAGGGTAAGGTCTGATAATCCATCTGTATATGCTGTTAAATAATTTCTCTGATCGTATAAACCAATTGTATCAAGTCCTTTCTTTTTAATTATGTTTTTGTTCTCTTTTTTTTTTTTATTATTATTGCAGGGTTCATTCAGGTTAAGATTGATGAGTATACTTGATGGCAATGAGGTAGGAAATATTGGTTCTAAATTGGGATATCAAACAAGGCTTAGCAATTCTCTTTGGTTGTACGCGCCTTCTCGGTTCCATGTGTGACCCATGTTCCAGTAGACGTGTGTGTACTATTGAATGAACAATGTGACCCATGTTCCAGTAGTTGTGTGTACTATTGAACGAACAATGTGACCCATGTTCCAGTAGTTGTGTGTACTATTGAATGAACAATGTGACCCATGTTCCAGTAGTTGTGTGTGTACTATTGAATGAACAATGTGACCCATGTTCCAGTAGTTGTGTGTGTACTATTGAATGAACAATGTGACCCATGTTCCAGTAGTTGTGTGTACTATTGAACGAACAATGTGACCCATGTTCCAGTAGTTGTGTGTGTACTATTGAACGAACAATGTGACCCATGTTCCAGTAGTTGTGTGTGTACTATTGAATGAACAATGTGACCCATGTTCCAGTAGTTGTGTGTGTACTATTGAAGGAACAATGTGACCCATGTTCCAGTAGTTGTGTGTGTACTATTGAATGAACAATGTGACCCATGTTCCAGTAGTTGTGTATACTATTGAACGAACAATGTGACCCATGTTCCAGTAGCTGTGTGTGTACTATTGAACGAACAATGTGACCCATGTTCCAGTAGCTGTGTGTGTACTATTGAACGAACAATGTGACCCATGTTCCAGTAGCTGTGTGTGTACTATTGAACGAACAATGTGACCCATGTTCCAGTAGCTGTGTGTGTACTATTGAACGAACAATGTGACCCATGTTCCAGTAGCTGTGTGTGTACTATTGAACGAACAATGTGACCCATGTTCCAGTAGCTGTGTGTGTACTATTGAATGAACAATGTGACCCATGTTCCAGTAGTTGTGTGTGTACTATTGAACGAACAATGTGACCCATGTTCCAGTAGTTGTGTGTGTACTATTGAACGAACAATGTGACCCATGTTCCAGTAGTTGTGTGTGTACTATTGAACGAACAATGTGACCCATGTTCCAGTAGCTGTGTGTGTACTATTGAATGAACAATGTGACCCATGTTCCAGTAGTTGTGTGTGTACTATTGAACGAACAATGTGACCCATGTTCCAGTAGTTGTGTGTGTACTATTGAACGAACAATGTGACCTATGTTCCAGTAGTTGTGTGTACTATTGAGAGGAAATGTGACCCATGTTCCAGCAATTGTGTATGTGCTATTGAAAGGACAAACTATAGGACAGACAAAGAAGACAGGAGTGTGCCAGCAAGGTTTACCGTGTGCCGGAGTTAAACAGTTGAGTCATTTAATGGAACTGTGACTCATACAATTCTACCAGGTCACCTTTCTTCATTCGTCCTGATTTTTTCACCTTCACATCTCACAATACAGATTGTTTACATTTACAAAAAGAGGCACCTCTCCCTTTCTTTTGGTACATGAATATCATCTTCCCGCAACTATATATTATACTAGACGGGTGACCCGGGCTTCGCCCCGGGATTGACCCGTGTGCATATCTACCCGAGTGATATATATTTAGATAAGATTTTTTTATATAATTGTTTGTTATTAGCATTATCTATTTGTTTGCATCAGCATAATTTAATCTAATCTTTGATAGAGTGCGCTGTTCGTGAGCTAAGTAGAATAATTTGAATATATAGTTTTAATAATTGATTTAAATATATTTCGCACAAGTTAGAATACTTTCAAGTTTTTTTAGAGAAAACCACACCAAGATGCTCTGCGGTGAGGACCCGACTTGTACCTTCTGTAATTCAAAACTAAAAAATGAAATCACTCACTATATTTTTGATTGCTCTGCTCTGAAAGAAGAAAGAAGAACCCTTATGCTCAAAACTGGGCAACTCTGTGCTTCACTTCCATCAATAATTGACAATATGACCCAGAATAAGTATATTGCTACGGCGTTTTATGGTTTCCACAAGTCCATATCTCAGAAGAAGGCCAAGTGATACTCACTCCTCACTTTCTTACTGCTACTCTTTTTGTGTTGATTTCTTGCTTCCCTCTTTCTTCTTATTATTTTTTTTTTCCTTTTCTTGTTTTTTTTTTCTTTCTTTTTCTTTTTACTCTGTATATACCGTTATTTCCTTTGTCTCACTGCTTTGTTCTTATGCATACCTCTGGTGAATCCTGTATAGGGTCAGTGACCCTAAATAAAGGCTTTTTTGTTGTTGTTGTTGTTGTTTGATTTAAATATATTTTTAAAAATAGCCTATCGTCTTCCCCGTATTTTTTTACCTATGTATGGAAATTTTGGTTTGAATTAGTGAACTACTGCGAATTTGTATACCGGACATACAAACAAACAAACATACAAACATTGATTTATATATATATATAGATTAGCCTGAAAATCGTCCCTTGCCATTTAATTAGTTTAAACATCTGCATGTTAAATTCGACCGATTCCATAACCCTTCTCATAGGATGTTATGAAATCCCCTGTACTGATGAGGGTCATAGCCAGAAACTATGGTATACAGGTTGTTGGTTTATTGTCTGGATTTGTTAAAACTGGTGTTGTGGCTTATTCTTTATCACCGCTAGTAAAGTTTTCTACTAGAGTGATGTATAGTGCCATCGTTCTGATGTTCATTTAAAGGGAGAGGTGCCTATTTTGGTACATGAATATTTTCTTCCCGTAACTTTATGTTATAGTTTACATTTTTATTCGGAGACAGGGACTCGGGATCGAATCCCGCATTGAACACTTTTTTTTTAGTTCTATGGCCCTCAATTTTGCACAAGTCCAACCCCACCTGTGATATCCAGTAACCAAACGGGACTCTGGCTGT
This sequence comes from Cordylochernes scorpioides, assembly GCA_030710605.1. NCBI lineage: Eukaryota > Metazoa > Arthropoda > Arachnida > Pseudoscorpiones > Chernetidae > Cordylochernes > Cordylochernes scorpioides. The sequence continues at coordinate 220,441,410 of CP092863.1, read as the reverse complement.
TTGTAGATATTAAAGTCGAATCGCAGTATGTATATATATCGTATATTTTAAACTGTATAATAATGACACTTTCTATTTACTACCACCCGATGTTTTGTATATAAACTATTATTGGTGACGTCAAAATAAAGATACAAAGAGAGAGCGGTCAGCTGTTGGCAGGGACAGAGGGGAGGAAAATGCCAACGCCCATGTGGGGCCGGTCCCGAGGGACATTCTTATTGACGACCTCCCTGTAAACAGGACAAGTTTTGGCAGTGGGTCGGCAGATGTTCTAGGGGGTGTTTCTCGGGAGTTCGCTTCAGCCTGTCTGTCTCACACACACTCTCTCTCTCTCTCTCTCTCTCTCTCTCCATGTCTCGGTGATAAGCATCCAAGTTTGTGTCATGGGCTCTACCTCTGTCCCGTGGGCTGTCCCGATCACTCTCGGTGTTAACATCTAGCCCTGCCTCTGCTTCTTGTTGTCCGCGTGTGGGAAGAACACCAACACTCGCCTCACGTACACGACTGCCAGTTCATCCATTCGTCGACATTTGCAACAATATTACATATACATGTGGTGTACTTTCAGTAAAAGACAGTTATTAACTACCCACCATGATTATCACAGGATACTGTACCATATATACTTAGAATATGTAAATATATATTATTCCAAATGATGCAGACTATGCAAATTCCTGGTGAAGTATATCTTTCGATGATAAAAACGGCAACAAAAAACCAGAATCTCTGCGGAGGTCGTGGAAATGTAAACTTAGATGTCTGTAAGAGATAAAGATAGAATGTCAGACGGCGGAGTTCCATCCATTGATATTGGATGACCTTCTTTGAAGTTGTGATTTCTCTGCAGATGGACAATATCCTATCAAATAGTTTCCTTTTGGTTTAGAAAACAAGATCCCCTCCTCCACGCCTATATCGCTTGTTAAATTTCGTTTATAACCCCTGTTCAGAATGTACAGGTGGAGATAACAGAATAAGCCACAACACCAGTTGAGGCAAATTCTGACAAAACCAACAATCTGCATGCCATCGTTTCGGGCTTATGGCCTTCATCAGTAGAGGGGCGGTTTATGCAAATCTACGTAGGAGACTAATAATGGAAGGGAGGGTCGGTGGAAGGATGGTATAAACCATTGGTTTTCGACCGCTACGTCCCGGGATAGAATCCCAGCACTGTATTGGAGTTGGCTATAATACGAGGTGTGTTCAAAAGGTATCGCGACTTTTTGTGGCTTTATGTTGGTACTCATGTCTCTCACTTATGCCGACAAGCTCGGCCATTGTGAATGTTCACTTAATTGTTGACAGCTACTTTGCTTGCAGGTGTTATGGATCGTCTTCGATTTTTACCTATTAAAAAAAATGGATCAAAGAACCTGTATCAAATTTTGTGTGAAAAACGAAATTAAGTGCGCGGATGCATTTCGAATGTTGACTGTTGCATACGGAGAAGCTACCTTGGACCGAAGCAACGTTTATTGGTGGTACAAAATGTTCTCAGAAGGCCGAGAAGATGTGAACGACGAAGAGCGTGCCGGACGCCCGAGCACTTCAACAACAGACGAAAAAATTAATGAAGTGGAGAAAATGATATTGGCCAATCGTCGAATCACCGTTAGAGAAGTTGCTGAGGACCTAAACATATCGATTGGCTCGTGCCATTCGATTTTTATCAATGATTTGGGCATGAGACGGGTCGCCGCAAAATTCGTACCAAAATTGCTCAATTGCGACCAAAAACAGCATCGCATGAACATTGCTAATGAGATGTTGGACTCTGTCCGCGACGACCCAAATTTGCTCCAGAGGGTCGTAACTGGTTACGAAGCGTGGGTTTATGGTTATGACGTGGAAACCAAAGCTCAATCATCTCAATGGAAGCTGCCGCACGAACCAAGACCGAAAAAAGCGCGCCAAGTTCGGTCGAATGTGAAAGTTTTGCTGACAGTTTTCTTCGATTGCAGGGGCGTGGTGCATCATGAGTTCTTGCCACAGGGTAGAACGGCCAATAAGGAATATTACCTGCAAGTTATGCGCAATTTGCGCGAAGCAATCCGCCAGAAACGCCCGGATTTGTGGAAGAACAAAAATTGGCTTTTGCACCACGATAACGCCCCTGCTCACACATCGTTGCTTGTGCGCAACTTTTTGGCCAAAAACAACACACTAATGATGCCGCAGCCACCGTATTCCCCAGATCTGGCCCCCTGTGACTTTTTCTTGTTCCCTAAACTGAAGAGGCCCATGAAAGGACGACGTTACGCTACGCTTGACGAGATAAAGACGGCATCGAAGGAGGAGCTGAAAAAGATTTTTTTTAAATGATTTTTTGAAGTGCTTCGAAGATTGGAAAAACCGTTGGCACAAGTGTATAATATCTCATGGGGATTACTTTGAAGGGGACAAAATAGGTATTCATGAATAAATAAATAATTTTTGAAAAAAACACAAAAGTCGCGATACTTTTTGAACACACCTCGTACATACTTATGCTTATCCATTGAACCAAACTGCGATATCACCTACATTCTGATATGGGTATGTGTAAATATAGTTGGATTCAAACATATGCAACTCTAGACCGAGAGTTGGGGAACAAACAACAGGATTTCCTCCTGTCGGCATGACACGTCATCAGTCTGCTACGTCACACTTCCGGGCTCGTACAGTACATATAGGAAGTTGTTGAAGTACTGGTCGTTGGCCCAGACTGGCTACATCGGCCACTCAGTCTGGATAGATCAAAGTGGCCTTCTTTCATACAAATTCTCATCAAATGTATGTTCGCTGAAGACAGGGCGGTCCCGAGGGTTGTATGTGACAGAGGCAAGATTTCTTACGACCTCATTCATGCTTCCTCTATTCCTTCTCTTACGGGAGTCGCTGGAAGGATGGTCTAAACCGTTGATTTTCGACCGCTACGACCCGGGTTCGATTCCCGCATTGGGCACTTTTTTTCTTATTTAAAAAAAAAATACTCCAATGTCCCCCGATTCTTGAAAAAGTCCAACCCCACCAGCGAGTGCAAGTAACCAAACGAGGCTCTAACACATTTGTAAGTGCAAAGACGAACTGCTTTTCACATGTGTAGACATGTGGTGCACTTATAGTAAAAACAGTCGCCTACTTCTACCCATCATGATTATTATGGCCTGTACCACGTGTACTAGGGATAGGCAAAAAAAAAAAAACTCTGCTCTTCCAAAAATCTTACAACTAACCTTTCATTATTATTTCAACTCAACCTTGAAAATAATACCATAAGGAATTTCAAATTGCTATTTTTTTGGTGCCGTTACGATTGTTTGCCACTTGGAATATGTGGGATATGTAAATATGGAGCTACATTATTTTAATATGTTGGTATTTTATAATACAATATAATGCGGCTTCCTTTGGTTTTAACGATAAAAGGCCAAAACTTCAATGAGAAAAAAACCAAACGGGAAGATTATAATATTACGAGATATAGATGGTCAGCCGAGGGACTCGCAATGTTTAAAATGAAACTGGAAGAATTGCGGGAAAAAAACATACCAGCCTCCGATGACCTTGTATACACTTTCAATCAGCGAATTTTGGAAGCAATGTCATCTGCAAAAATAACGTACTCAATTAAGTGCGGCCCCAGGAAATCTAAGCCGTGGTTCGATAAGGACTGCTATGATATGAAAAAACTGGCAAAAGAAAGTCTGAAGAAATATCGTAAAACAAATAGATTGGAAGACAGGGAATGTTATGCTTCCTCCAGAAAGAAATATCTTGCTTTATTGGATCTAAAAAGAAAAGGCTTTGATAATGAAAACAGGAAATACTCAGAAATGCTAAAGACTCAAAGACCTTCTGGAAAACTATTGCGCTCTACAAAAGCACATCTATAATCCAAGGAGAAATAGCTATGCAGGACTGGCTGAACTTTTACCGCGAACTAATGACTACAGAGAAAAATTTGAGAATTTTTAATTTACATAATGTGATTTCTCAGAACGATCCTATATTGGACTCAGAGATAACCAATGCAGACATATACAAGGAGATAGCTGGTTTGAAGAGTAACAAGGCATGCGGGCCCGATGGCATCCCCAATGAAGTATTAAAAATACTCCCTGATTCGTACATACTGCTGTTGAAACAACTCTACAATAGTGTTATGACGACTGGAAAATACCCAGCAATTTGGACTAATTCCACTATACACCCAATCTTTAAAAATGGTTATAAGAACAGCCCCTCCAACTACCGAGGTATTGCACTGATTAGCAATGTATCAAAGCTTTTCACTTCAATCCTAAGATCAAGACTGGAGGAATGGGTCGAGGGAAGAAGGGTTGTACCGGAAAACCAAGCGGGATTTAGAAAAGAAAGATCATGTATTGACCACATATTTACACTAACTACTTTAATCCAACTATCATTAAAAAAAAAAAGAGGGGAAAACTATATGTCTTTTTTGTCGATCTAAGGAAGGCATTTGATACTGTACCTCACTCAATACTTTGGAAAAAAACTTTACAACCTAGGCATAAGTTACCAATTCATAAGTACGATCAGAAGTTACTACGAACAAGCAACTATAGCTATCAGATGGAAGGGATCATTCACGGAAAGTATTAAGATAAACTCGGGAGTCCTCCAGGGAGAACCACTTTCCCCACTGCTCTTTATATTATTTATCACGGACTTAATCGAAATTTATAATAATTCAGACCTGCCGAGTGTAAATTTGCCAGAATTTGGAGATATCCATTTATTGCTGTACGCCGACGACATAGCAATTATAGGTGAGTCCAGGATGAACCTCCAAAAGAAGATCAAAATACTGAAAGAATATCTCGATGAGAACTTAATGACACTAAATGAGTCCAAGTCAAAGATTATGGTGTTCCGTAATGGGGGTAAACCCTCAAATAAAGATAGATGGTTCTGGAATGATAAACCCATAACAATAACTTCAATATATACATACTTGGGATTCCCTCTGACACCAACAATAACAACTACTCACCCGGCAAATTACTATAAAGGAAAAGCACTTACAGCAATTAATGCCACACACCCAATATTAATAAAATCAAAAGCAAAGTCAATAAATTTATCAACCAAACTCTTTGATACAATAGTGAGAGCTGTCCTGATGTATGCCGCTCCATTGTGGGCAACAGAGCATAAAGACTTATTGGATAGTATGCAGGACATATTTATCCGTAGGTTCCTGAATCTGCCCAGATACACTCCAGGCTACATAATCAGAATAGAAACCGGTCGTATCTCATTGAGTGTAACAGCTTTAAAATTAACCCTGAAGTATTGGCTGCGGGTGTTGAACATGAGCAGTGACAGATTGCCGCGTATATGTTTTAATAGAACACGGGAACTGTCTAATGCTTCGGGCACACCCATCGGTTTCATTAAAAAGCTCACCAATCTGCTTAACAATAATGGATCCCCTGCACTTGTTTCCTGTGATGATCCTGAAACGCTGAGGAGCGCGATTACAGGGCTCTTAAAAACAGCGGCAGACCAATCTATACAAAACGACCTTACAAGAATGGATAAATCTAAGCTATACTCTCACTACAAAGACATTCACATATCTTTCATGACGGAGGGATACCTTTTAGGGGATTTTCCTTTCCCGGTTGTAAGACTACTCGCACAAGTTAGAATACTTTCAAGTTTTTTTAGAGAAAACCACACCAAGATGCTCTGCGGTGAGGACCCGATTTGTACCTTCTGTAATTCAAAACTAAAAAATGAAATCACTCACTATATTTTTGATTGCTATGCTCTGAAAGAAGAAAGAAGAACCCTTATGCTCAAAACTGGGCAACTCTGTGCTTCACTTCCATCAATAATTGACATTATGACCCAGAATAAGTATATTGCTACGGCGTTTTATGGTTTCCACAAGTCCATATCTCAGAAGAAGGCCAAGTGACACTCACTCCTCACTTTCTTACTGCTACTCTTTTTGTGTTGTTTTTCTTGCTTCCCTCTTTCTCTTTCTTGTTTTTTTTTTTTTCTTTTTCTTCTGTATATATCGTTGTTTCCTTTGTCTCACTGCTTTGTTCTTATGCATACCTCTGGTGAATCCTGTATAGGGTCAGTGACCCTGAATAAAGGCTTTTTGTTGTTGTTGTTATAATGCGGCTTGTGATTGTAAAACGACATTTAAAGATTATCCCGCATGAGTTTCTTTTCAACGAAAAATCAAAATTTATTTCAAGAAGAAATATCGATTATTTCTAACCTTAGGGATGTTGGTATTGTTCTGCTCTCTTTTTTATACAGATTCCCGTAAGTTATGGAACACACATACCTATCACCGTAACATGTCAAGGCTTTTCTCTAATTCACTGACCAATGAGAGCTTTGTTTACTTGTACCACCAAGTAAAAGTTATTTCCTTTCTTGAAAAGACGAACATTCATATAGATGCAAATAGGAGTTTAAGGTATGCAAATATAAATTCTCCAGGCGCTCAATTCCAGCTGTTCTTTGGTGATGCCGGCTGAATATTCAGGAGGTGTGTGGGGTCTGGAAGTTGGTGTGAATGTTCTACATCTTCCTTGCTCAGCGCGTACACTACGTGACTGGAGTTCTCTGTTATTTAATGATTCACAGTGCTTTATCATAGAATGCAAATATTTACGTGAAGAAAGAGAAAAAACTCTTAAAACACCTTCTGGAGATTTAGCAACCCACTGCAGACGCTGAGAACTATTTCAGAAAAGAAAAATATAACAATAGAGCTCTATAATTTCTACAGATCAATTGTAAATAGATTCATACACAAAAGAGGTAGTGAGGAAAGCTTTAGAACAGATGTGTAAATAAATCCCTTTTCAAACAAAGGCTCACGTGCACGTGGGAAAAGGGAGGAAAAATTACTGTGTTATTTTGTTGTTGTATGGCGAATCCATACAGAGCAATGGACCCTAATAAAAGCATTTTTGTTGTTGTTGTTGATTTACAATGAACACCATATTTTGAAATTTCAGAAAACATGTTTTCGGATTATGACCCTCATCTGTCCAGAGGGAAGGCTTTGATTTCACGCACAAAAGCCTTTTAAAGAAATATACACTTATGCATGGATGCACTTCGAAATCAACAAGATAAAAAAGCAAAAAAGGTAAAATCTATTCTACATCAGTGAAATTAAAACTGATGAGCCAGGCCCCTTCCCGATATTTGATCATTACAGTAAGGTCAGTAGAAAGTTAGTTTATTTGAAAAGAAACATACACACTGTAAAAAAGTTTGCATTTTCAAAACAGATGAGGATGATTTATAATGATAAGGTATATGTTATATATACAAAAAGCAACAACAAAAATCTTTATGAAGACCTTTTAGTCTTATACAGTATTCTCCGAGTAGAAGAAGGTATATACAGGAATAACACAGTAATAGTAACAATAATCAACAATGTACAAAGAAGAAGAAAGAAAGGGTTTGTCATAAACTTATATACAAGCAATCGAGAACAAGCTGTTTCTTAAAAAACAATAATTTGTAGTATTGACAGAAATTTAGATTGGTACAAGTGAAAGAGGAATATACAACACAATATATTGCCACGTGGAAAATTAGGGAAGACAAACTTCAGGATGACACGGCAATTTATTTAAAGCAAGAACAAACTATGAATGAAAAACAAAAGATAAGGAATGAGAGAATTTTAGAGTAGTAAAATATAAACATAAAAATGATACTCTGTTAATACTAGTGTAAAATAATAAATACTTCACTACAATATTATACATAATTATCAGACATCTATACAGCAGTTTTATACATGGATGGGTAGAGGATTGTCTATAGTTGGGATCTTAAATGTTGTTACATGATTAGTTCATTCACCCACTTGTTCAGTAAAAGCCACCGGATATGCAAAAAGACTAATTAAGACAATTAGTCTCCTAGGTAGATATGTATAAACCGCCCCTCTACTGATAAGGGCCATAAGCCCGAAACCATGGTTGTTGGTTATTGTCTGAATTTGTTAAAACTGGTGTTGTGGCTTATTCTGTTATCTCCACCTGTACATTCTGAACAGGGGTTATAAACGAAAATGAATTTTGATACCTTTTTTAAAAGGGAGATGTGCCCCTCTTTGGATATACACTCATGGACAAAACTTAAGGAAGTAGAAAGTCTTTGATATCGCCGGTCGTACGTTTTTTTTTTTTTTCGAATGAGACAGAGACAATTATGTTCACACTAGGTTATCTCGTATGTCTTCAATAAAGGTCACTGTAATATATTTCAGAGTTATTGTCTGAATCCTGAAATACATGCTAAAAGGTACAACCTCCTTAAGTTTTGCCCATGAGTATATCTATATATATAAAAATGAATGTATGTGTGTGTGTGTGTGTGTCTGTTTGTTCTTTATGCCTGACCAAACCACTCATTGGAACGCCATGAAACTTTGGGAAGTTATTTAGTATAGTACTGGGAAGGTTTCTAGTAAATAAAATTTTTGAAATAACTTTTCGCCTAAAAATAATCAAGATAAATATTCTAATTTATCTGTTATAATTCAACAATCTGCTCTAAATATTATCACGATGATACGATGATTTTGTAATGTAGAAAATTAGGAAAGACAAAATTCAGGATGACACCACGGCAATTTATTTGAGACAAGAATAATGATACAATTCCATGGCAAGATACTAATCCTTTAACTTCCAATTACCGAGGAAACCAATTACTATTGATTTTATTCAACTTATCGAGTATTTTTCAAGGGACCGGGAAAAAATGTTCACTTTATCGAGAGATTCGTTATACAAGTATAAAAAATGCTATATATGTTCGTATTTTGAACGTTTTTTTTTTTTTTTTTTGTTTCACATAACTAGCTTAAATTTCTGATAAGTTTTGAATCAGGTGCTCGTTCAGGTATATAGAGAGTGGTTGAACTACTCCAGCTGATCAATGGTGTGAGGTAACAAAGAGTGGTGTGAATGCGGGCGACACAAATGGATGTCACCTCTCCCACGTCTCCTCGATGTCATTCTTCAGGTCAATTTGCATACTCGACGAATATGCAACAATGTACTGCCAATTATGACTCTTCTATTGAACTTTTTTTTGTTTAGTTTTGTGGCCTTTTTCAACGCCTTTTTTTTTAAATCATGGTACATGTACTTGTGATGATCAACTGGACAAAAAGCGTTATGTAACAAAAATCCGTTATGCAAATATGTCCCACACACACAAACAAAAGTGCAATTATTTTATAAGTTAACACAGAACCACAATTTAGTTCAAATTATAGAGTAAGATTAGGAAAAAATAGTTTTGAGAATGAATATCATTGTTGTGGATAAATTTCATTGTTGTGAGTAAAGTTTCATTGTTGTGGATAAAATTTCGTTGTTGTGGGTAAATTTCGTTGTTGTGGGTAAAGTTTCATTGTTGTGGATAAATTTCGTTGTTGTGGGTAAAGTTTCATTGTTGAAGATAAATTTCGTTGTTGTGGGTAAAGTTTCATTGTTGTGGATAAATTTTGTTGTTGTGAGTAAAGTTTCATTGTTGTGGATAAAATTTCATTGTTGTGGGTGAAGTTTCATTGTTGTGGATAAATTTCGTTGTTGTGGGTAAAGTTTCATTGTTGTGGATAAATTTTGTTGTTGTGAGTAAAGTTTCATTGTTGTGGATAAAATTTCATTGTTGTGGGTAAAGTTTCATTGTTGTGGATAAATACCGTTGTTGTGAGTAAAGTTTCATTGTTGTAGATAAATTCCGTTGTTGTGGGTAAAGTTTCATTGTTGTGGATAAAATTTCGTTGTTGTGGGTAAAGTTTCATTGTTGTGGATAAATTTCGTTGTTGTGGGTAAAGTTTAATTGTTGTGGATAAATTCTGTTGTTGTGGGTAAAGTTTCATTGTTGTGGATAAAATTTCGTTGTTGTGGGTAAAGTTTCATTGTTGTGGATAAAATTTCGTTGTTGTGGGTAAAGTTTCATTGTTGTGGATAAAATTTCGTTGTTGTGGGTAAAGTTTCATTGTTGTGGATAAATTTCGTTGTTGTGGGTAAAGTTTCATTGTTGTGGATAAAATTTCGTTGTTGTGGGTAAAGTTTCATTGTTGTGGATAAAATTTCGTTGTTGTGGGTAAAGTTTCATTGTTGTGGATAAATTTCGTTGTTGTGGGTAAAGTTTCATTGTTGTAGATACATTCCGTTGTTGTGGGTAAAGTTTCATTGTTGTGGATAAATTCTGTTGTTGTGGGTAAAGTTTCATTGTTGTGGATAAATTTCGTTGTTGTGGGTAAAGTTTCATTGTTTTAGATAAAATTTCATTGTTGTGGATAAAGTTTCATTGTTGTAGATAAATTTTGTTGTTGTGGTAGTTTTATTGTTGTGGATAAATACCGTTGTTGTGGGTAACGTTTCATTGTTGTGGATAAATTCCGTTGTTGTGGATAAAATTTCATTGTTGTGATTATTGTTTCAGTGTTGAGGATAAATATTTGTGGCTAAATTTTCCATTTTTGCGAATAAATTTCATTGTTGAGAACAAGTTTAATTGTTGTGGATAACTTCCATTGTTGCAGATAAATTCCATCTATCAAGAATGGTTATTTGGCCAATTCTGGAATAATAGTTGGAAAAAAAGATAGTATGTGTTTTCAAAACCATTCTGCTTGATTTTAAATTAACACATACTACAATTAACACCAAGCAATAACGCGCCATCTATACATATAAAATGGAAGGATTTAAAAGCACGAATGTTTATTTTATACATAATACAAACTTCTACTGCCCTTACTGCGATGAAAAATATATTGGGAGGGCTTGGCTGATCAGTGGTGAACCCTCCCAGCGGTTTCGCCAATTTAATCCACCAGACCGCTTCTAAGAGCTCTAATACTGTATTGGACGATTCTGCTTATATATTGTTGCACTGGGCTGCGGTTTGGCAGATTCTTCAGTCTTGAGTCTCTCCTCAGACGTGTCTTGCATCTTTCCAGAACGTGTCTCAACCATCTTACAAGGTTAAACCAGTCAATAATAAGACAACTATAAATTTAGGTAGCACCTAGAATCTCTCTTTATTTACCACATCAAAGTTTAAAGCATGTAGGGTATTTAGTGTATCAAAATACAAATGTTTTATAGTACATAATATTTTATATTAATAATCTGTTTTATAAAAATAAATAAATTTATAATTTGAATTTTAAATATATTAAAAATAATATTATAAATAATTTTAAAAATAGGCGCATTAATCATGATGCAACACTTCCCCCTCTCCAGAGGTCGTCACGTCCTCGTGAGTGACCTCATCAATTCTTTCAAAATAGGGTTTGAGTCTTTCTGTTGTTCTCTTCGATGACATATTCGCCATCCTCTGCTTCTATTGAGGCCCTAATCAATTTAATCGATAGTTTAGGTATAACGGTATCTGTAGTGCTCTTTATTTTTTTTAGATCATAATTGCTTACGTCATGATTACTCATCAAATTATATTTTATTGTTTCTCGTTTACAATCAATTTTAGCATTCATTTTTTTAAGGAAATCTCGTCCAAGAATAAGAGTTCGTAGATGCGCGTCCATTACTACAAATTCGTGGGATAATTCAGTGTCATCAATTTTTAAATCTAAAATAATGCTACCTACCATATCTAATTTTTTTCCATCGGGTCCTGAACACGTTTTAGTGAGACTATTTATTTCACGGCCAGCAAAAAGTGCTGTTCTTAGGTCGACCACTGAAAGATCGGCGCCTGTATCAATCAAAGCTTCGCATAACCCTATCTTGTCCACATTAATATTAATTTTGTACCTAGGGTCCAACTTTCTAATTCCATTTATGGTCGACTTGCTTTGATTGAAGGAATCAGGCGCGACACTTAGTTTAAATCTTCCAACACGGAATATCTATTCCGTGTAGGAATATTCGTTTGTGTGTCATTACAAACATCCGCATAGAGGCGAGGCCGTGTATAATCTTTCCTTTCGTCCATTTGAAGATTTTCTTGGCTCTTGTCTTGGGAAACTGAGGGGTCCTCTTCTACGATCCTCACAAACTTGACTCTGCAATACCGCGCTACGTGTCCTGGCTTGTTACACTTGAAACATATTGGTCTCCCGTCTTCTGTCCTATTCCTGTTTGAATCTGGACTCTTATTGTAGGTTTTCCTTGGGTAGACCGGTTTTGGCTCAGGAATGGGAGTGTAAAATCGTCTAGGGGCAGATACCTGGGGCAGCGGCTTGTTCTGGTAGTACCTCGGAGCGGGGGCCTGGGGCTTGGGGGTGTTCTGGTAGTACCTCGGAGCGGGGGCCTGGGGCTTGGAGGTGTTCTGGTCTGGTCTTCTGGTCGACGGAGCGTTCTTCCATTGCTCTTGATGGTGGGAACGAGGAGAGCGTGGTCCATTATATAGAACCTTTGATTTTTCTATACGTTCTTGATAATTATTTTCAAACAAATCCATCTTTTTACACAATCTTAGGAGTTCGTTGGTATTCTTAGGAGGGTTTAAGTAGAGGGCAAAAGAGTATTCTTTCTTTAACCCTCCAATAACCCAATTTATTTTATTCTCTTCTTCCATTTGGGGGTCGACCTTGTTGCACAGAACCAGGATATCCTCTGCAAACCTGATTGCAGGTTCATTCCACTGCTGCATTCTGTTCAGCCTCATCTTCAATTCTTCTTTGTTGGCGTCTGAGCCAAAATCCTGAATTAGGCGGCTCTTGAAATGTTCCCAGCTGGTAAAACTTATCTTGTGTAGGTCCAGCCAGGTTTTGGCGCTACCAATCATGTTCATGGCTGCATAGCGAGAAATAATATATTCTGCCCAGTGGTACAGGAAGCCAATTTCTTCAAGGGACTCAATCCATGGGCGAGGGTCTTCTGTTCCATCATATTTGGGGATGTCTATGTTGGGGTTCAAAACAACTGGGTCGGCACTTGCATCTCTACCAATTGTTGCACTGGGCTGCGGTTTGGCAGATTCTTCAGTCTTGAGTCTCTCCTCAGACGTGTCTTGCATCTTTCCAGAACGTGTCTCAACCATCTTACAAGGTTAAACCAGTAAATAATAAGACAACTATAAATTTAGGTAGCACCTAGAATCTCTCTTTATTTACCACATCAAAGTTTAAAGCATGTAGGGTATTTAGTGTATCAAAATACAAATGTTTTATAGTACATAATATTTTATATTAATAATCTGTTTTATAAAAATAAATAAATTTATAATTTGAATTTTAAATATATTAAAAATAATATTATAAATAATTTTAAAAATAGGCGCATTAATCATGATGCAACAATATGCTGCACTGAAGGATGGAATCTCAGAAATGGTTTTCAAGAAAACTATGCACATAAGCTTATAGGACAGTAGATTTACATTCAAATATGTCCATAGGTTTCTTGAAACCCATTTCTGAGATTCCATTCTTCAGTGCTGCGCATATAAGCAGAATCGTCCAATACAGTATTAGAGCTCTTAGAAGCGGTCTGGTGGATTAAATTGGCGAAACCGCTGGGAAGGTTCACCACTGATGAGCCAAGCCCTCTCAATATATTTTTCATCGCAGTAAGGACAGTAGAAGTTTGTATTATGTATAAAAGAAACATTCATGCTTTTAAATCCTTCCATTTTATACATACTACAATACTACGTATATTTGTATCTTGTGGTAAGTAAAAAAATGACTTATGTAAATTCTTCTCGATATATACATATATCCCTGTTCAGATCCTGCAAACCCGGAACACCATAAAGAATTGAGAAAGGCAAATATTAACCAACTATCTGTCAAGTTCGCGACAGCTATCGCCGCTAAGTAAACATGAAGGATAAGATATGACAAGCATCTTACCTGTGTTCGTATCAGGGCACTCCCTGCCTATCCCAGTCTTATCCCATTGGATGAAGGGGATTTTACGGGTGTCAATCTAGGTGGAAGAATTCCAAGAGATAGTTGAGATATTCTACATATCAAAAAGGATTCACTACATATATCTTTAATCCTGTACAATATGTTAGAAATATCTATTTGTAAATAGACAAAAGAATTGCTATAAATTATTAAATAAAAACAAACGATAGCAATGCGTCTCTTTATACTATATAGTATAAAGAGACGCATTGCTATCGTTTGTTTTTATTTAAATATCTATTTGTTTGGTAAATTTGACCGATTTCATAATTCCTCCCGTAGGATGTTATGAAATCGAAGCCGCTTCTGTACTGATTAGACAATTGACAATTAAAACATATTGTCATCTCGACAATTTTACAAGCTCAACAAAAGCGGTAGAGAAACAACAGTTTAAAGAAAAGAAAATGAAATATATATACAAAAGAAAACTAAATGATGGAGGATGAAGGAAGGCATCCCCTGCGCACGAGAGTCCTCGTCCAGGCGATGAGGGGGTCCTCTACTCCACCGAGCCCAACCTGGACAAAGTGGCGATAGACGCGCAGCTTTGCCGACGCTAGGATGGTCAGGGCGTCGTCCTCAAGGCCGGACCCGCCGAAGATCCAAGCCTGCAGGTCAGCGGGCCTGTACTGATGAGGTCCTTAGCCAGAAACCATGGTATACCGATGGAAATTTTGCCGGGAGGATATTGATCTAAAGAGACAAAGGTTGCCTCTCCCATCAAAATAGACGTCAAAATAGACGTCATGGCGGTTTGGCTGGTTTTGACAGAAGAGGCAACCTTTATCTCTTTAGATGGTATTCACAGGTTGTTGGAATTTTGTCTTAATTTGACAAAACTGGTATTATGGATCATTCTTCATTGTCACTAGTAAGGTTTTTACTAGGGAGATGAATAAATATTTTGACGGGAGAGGCGACCTTTGTCTCTTTAGATAGTATACAGGTTGTTGGATTTTTGTCTGAATTTGCCAAAACTGGTATTATGGCTCATTCTTCATTGTCACTAGTAAAGTTTTCTACCAGGGAGATGAACATAATACATCATTCTGGTGTATAATTAAAGGAAGAGATGCCTCTCTCTCTAGCTACATGGATATATGCCTTCCGAAACTTTATGTTATATATACATCAACATTCAGATATATGTATATGTGATGATTTAAGACCATGGAATTGTTGTAAATAGTCTAGATATCTACTACCACATGTTCCACCCCATGACTGTATATAACTTCTTATGTACTGCACATAGAAAGCCTCAACTAACATCAATCTGTACCGCGTAAGATTCTAATAAAGTATATCAACTGTACAGATAGAAGGAATGGAGACTAACAGGAGAAAATTAAGGTTAAAACTAATCAGGCTTAGGACAGAAGTCGAAGCAAGGCCTAGCAAAAGAGGCTTAAAACCAGCCCAACTATAAATAATTTACAAGTCAATACTTCCTGACAGCACCGGGCGTATCTGATAACGCGGAAGTTATAAAAGTCGAGTAACGCCCCGTACTTCCGGGCCAAGACCGGACGTATCTTCCGTCAAAGGCAGTAGCAAAGACCAATCAGAAGATATCACCTAAGTAGGTCAACCAATAGCCTACGGCCACGTGAAAAAGTCCCACCAATTAGGAAAGAATCACCTAAATAGGTCAGCCAATTAGAAAGAAGCAAGGTCTTGGTGTTAAATCGAGGACCTAGAATAGTTAGTCTTCGCTTGGATCCCAACGGTAACACTTGCTCTAAAATCTCTCTCTCCTCATCCCATTCCTTCTTGACGTCAGACGCTTTTAGTGGAATCTCTGTTTGTTTATTTCACCTTTGGCCCAGCTGTGTCGCCTTCCACCACGACTGCACGGTAGAGTTGACATCGAGGTTCGTCTAGCATCAGGTAACACTGGTCCCAGAGGTCCCAAGATATCACATATATAAATTTTAATAGATTTTGTAGAATGTTTTTTAGTAATAGATAGCCTAGACTGTAATAAATTTTAAATAGTTATATACTGTAAATAGCTCTAAATTTATGTTCTTAACTGTGATGTTCACTAATATTCATTATAGGGTAATTAAATCGTTAACTAACTGACAAATACGTTAATAATTTCTATTATAATAACTAAAATCATATTAATAATTACTGTAAATAAGCTCCCAAACTTGTGTATGCATGCAAATATTCAAGACGGATATCGCGTGCTTTGTAAATGATAATAAAGAATTCTAATACTTTTAAACTGTTTTAAACATGTTTGTTTAAGCATTTAAATATACCTGAAACGATGTATTATATCCCAGAAAAAGGCCACACAGTGTTCTCCCCATCCCTTGTGAACTGGCGAATCCTGTATAGGGCGAGAGGCCCTAAATAAAGGCATTGTTGTTGTGTTGTATATACCTGCAACGAGCTGGCTAGAGTGGATCAAGAAAAACTACCAAAAAGTCACTAGATGAGCTACGAGTAATGTTCACTAACAGATCAAATTGGAAAATATTTGTCATAGTGTCATCAAAAGTCTACTTGATGGACACTAACAGAAACAATTTGATAGACTTTTTAAATATGTAAACTGTCATCTCTTTATCGGCATGTAGATTTATCACAGAAACCTGTTGTAAGCCACCGTGGTAACCCAATACATGTACTTGATACAAAGCAATAACATGCCATCTATATATAACGAATGGAGACATTAAGACCCGAATGTTTCTTTTCATAAATAAATAAGACTTCTACTGTCCTTACTGCGATGAAAAAAACTATTGGCAAGGCTTGGTTCATCAGTGGTGAAACTCTACATCCTGACTATCCTGGCCTCACCTGGCGATGATCCCCTGGCCACCCATTCCCAGGCCTCTCCAACTGTGCTTTGTATATATTCCGCTTTATGCGTCCATCGGGGCTCAAAAATCATTCATTTTGGTTAGCAGCCCCGTAAAATAAAGATATTTTCTCAGTAGTGAACCCTCCCAATAATTTTTTTTATCATGGTAAGGACAGTAGAATTTTGATTTATTTTTGAAAAGAAACATTCGTGTCTTAATGTCTTCATTCATTACACATACAAAAACCTTTATTAAGACACACAGGTCTTACAGAGGATTCTCCTTGGGGTTACAAGACGTAGAAACCCATGAAAGTGGGAAATATACAAAGGGGTAAAAATGGAGAAAGATTATATACACATGGTAAATATATACAGATTATTATTTGAATAATCCTATGGAAAATAAGAATATGGATTTGTCTTCATTCATTACATGTTCACATATCTTTCATGACGGAGGGATACCTTTTAGGGGATTTTCCTTTCCCGGTTGTAAGACTACTCGCACAAGTTAGAATACTTTCAAGTTTTTTTAGAGAAAACCACACCAAGATGCTCTGCGGTGAGGACCCGACTTGTACCTTCTGTAATTCAAAACTACAAAATGAAATCACTCACTATATTTTTGATTGCTCTGCTCTGAAAGAAGAAAGAAGAACCCTTATGCTCAAAACTGGGCAACTCTGTGCTTCACTTCCATCAATAATTGACAATATGACCCAGAATAAGCATATTGCTACGGCGTTTTATGGTTTCCACAAGTCCATATCTCAGAAGAAGGCCAAGTGATACTCACTCCTCAATTTCTTACTGCTACTCTTTTTGTGTTGATTTCTTGCTTCCCTCTTTCTTATTATTATTTTTTTTTTCCTTTTCTTGTTTTTTTTTTTTTCTTTCTCTTTTTACTCTGTATATATCGCTATTTCCGTTGTCTCACTGCTTTGTTCTTATGCATACCTCTGGTGAATCCTGTATAGGGTCAGTGACCCTAAATAAAGGCTTTTTTGTTGTTGTTGTTGTCATTCATTACATGTACTTGAATTAACGTAAATGACAGCATTAATGGTTCAGCTAGTTTGTCTCTGACAGGTCTTGCTATAAATGAAAATGGTATATTACCAACAAGGTTTACGAATGAAGACTTACAAATGGTTACAAAAATCCTTGAGAATGATTAACAATATTTCACGGCTTTTTTAATACTTAGTCTTCTCACATTTTTGGATGTCTTCCAAGGATACAGACGTGACTTCTACTATATCCAAGTTAATTTGTCCTTCAAATGCTACAATACACCAATGTACAACGCTTGAACCATTATCACGACCTGAAAAAAGAAGGCCACGTGCAGAATGCGTGGTCGACCACCTTGGACCACCTGGCTATATAAAAAAAAACTCCCCTTCCCCAAACAACCCCCCGTTATAAATAGAGGATCCGGTTTACCCCAATATTTTTGGTTTTCCCGTTCCTTTAAAGCTGGTTGGTTGGTTTCCATTCTGGGGTTGTGTGTAAAACACGGAATTTCCGACATACTCCCTTGTTCTTGGCGTGTTTTACATTCTTGTCTCTGACGAGAGAAAACAACTCGAAACGTGTACGTGGGTTGTCTTTTCTTGTAGTTGTTGTTGTTGTGTCCAATGAAGAGCCTCAGATGTCTCCATACATCTTTATCACAGCAGTCGCAATGTCCATTATCTTGGGTGTGTAAAGCTGCTGCTCTGGGTCTATGTGCATTTTCTGCAAGGCTGCGGCCAATGCTGGGCATGAGAATATGTGAGTGGATGTTAGTTCCACACCAGGACAGTTGTTGCATGTCCTATAGGTTCTTTTTCTTGTAGTAGCGGTGGTATTTATCCCAAGTTCCTCATGGTAATAATGGTAGGTAGTAAGACACAGCTTTTACTGTAAGTGCACCATATGTCTACATATGTAAAGAGTAGTTCGACTTTTAAACCTATAATTGTGCCAGAACTACTTTTTGGTTACTTGCACTCACTGGTGGGATTGGACTTTTGCAAGAATCCGGGGCCATTATGAACATACTTAGGAAAAGAAACATTAATTCAATCTGCGGAGTGCCATTTGCCATTGCCATTGTGAGTGCCATTGGGAGGCACTAAGTCTTAGAGGCATTGCCATCAGGACAGCATGAAATCATTAACAAAGGAAAAAGTATCCAATGAGGGATTTGATCCCGGGTCATTGCTGTGAATAATCGACAGTTTATATCACTCCCCCACTTAACATTTTCTTGTTAATTCAATAAAGATCATTTGCCAATTTCTGCAAATAGAAAAAAAGAGTCAATGTTCAGTTTTCCCGATAGATGGCGCTTTGCCATCAATAATGCTTACTTTCACAATCAGGAAGTGTTCTTTATTCACACCCAGATTCTCTCTCACTTTTATTTTTTAATCTATCTTTTTATTAAGTGAGATTGATAACTACGCACACGCTTTTGATTTTAAAACATTTTTTTTAAATATACCCCCCGTTTTAATGTGACAAGATTCCATTATTAGATCCGTGATCGCGACTTAAGACAATATATATTTACATACATACGGGTTATTTGCATACTAAAATTGACTATATGCAATTCATCTGTGCATATATAAAAATTTCATGTGAACGTGGTCAGGATATGCCTTTTTATTTTAATATAACGATACTTCTTTTTAATTGCTTTTAAATAAAAATGATAACAATAGCAATGCGCGCGCGCAAATAAAAACTAATGGCCAGTATATAGATAGCTACAAATTCTTTCTAAACAGTTAAATCCATGAGGTACCAAGCTTCCAGGCTTCCATATTGTTTTGGTAGTTCCATTCCTTTGTTGATGATTTCGTGCTATCCTGATGGCTCTAAGACTTAGTGCTTCCCAGTTATACTATGCAAATGTTTCTCCGCAGATATAATTTATGTTTATTTTCCTACGTGTGTGTTGATAAAGTTCTTGGCGTTGTACCAGATTCTTGTGCGATCGCGGGCGAAGGTTGAGGCTCTGACGTGAGGAAGTCATTACGCTCTCAGGGTCATGTCATGGCCATGAGCGGCCATCCCGGATATTGCCAATTTCTCTCTTTACTTCAATCTCCTTCTTCTTCTTTAAGAAGTTCACTTAAACCCTTTACTGGTCTTTGGTGATCTTCTACATCTTCTATATCTCTTCTGTATCTTCTGTTGTTATTGTTGTTTTTGATTTGCATATTCATAAGCTTTGATTGAGACCTTTCGTTTTATTTTTTCATGATTCTCCAGAAATACCTGAAGAACAGGATAGTAAGAAGTTGAAATTTATGTATATTTACATATTGTTAATAATATGTAAATATTAGGTTGTATATGTATACGGTTTGTTATTAAACAACATTGCATATTGTGGTTCTTCTGAGTTAAGGGAATGGAAGGGAGCAGCAAGGGGAAATTATTTTGATATTTGAAACGGAGTCTTTATACATAATTGCATACATGGAACGTGAAAACTGAAGATAAACATTGAAAGAGGAATGTTGAGTCTTGATTCTTTTTTTTTTTTCTCTAGTTGTTAAAAATATATATATTTACACACCAAATGGGGTTCACTAGCATCTCGTAAAACTCGCTTGATGTTAGATGGCATTTGCTGGTTTTTGCAAGAAATCATATTTGCATATGTTCTTCTTTGTCGAATATCACCCCTTATAACCTGTTGATAACTTTGGAGATTGTACATGATATTGACCAGTGTCTTCATTGAGATGTGTCACAAGAGGTATTCAGGTATATGTTACCAAATAACGCATTTATGTCATAAAAAATTAAACAAAAAACACAGAATCTGAACTTGTGTTGGAAAGATACAATAATATGGAAAACTACAATCTTAACTATGCACGACTATATGGCGAGTTTTGGTAAAAATTCTTTGATACAAGAAAACAACCTATTTACAGTTATTTTTCCCGCTCTTAATAAAATCTTGATCTTTATATAATTATTTTAAAAAACTGAATGGTAGATATATGCTTGGTAAGAAGGATATTTTCTATGATTTGGTTACATTTTAAATCATATGTTTTTTTCTCCATTTTGACATATGACATAGAAGTTTGTTTTATATGTAAAAGAAACTTTCGTGCTTAAATGTTATCTTATCTTATATATAGATGGCGCGTTATATTACCCTATAATTAATATATGATGGAGAGTTGAAAAGTTCTTTACCTTCCCATGAAGCACTTGTTTTCGCTAAATTTTACAATTTCTACTTATATAAGCTACAAGGAACACCTCAAGAGCCTCTTCATACCCTTAATAACAGAGTTAAAAAGTAAAACACTCGTAAAACAAAGATGAAAAAGCACCCCTTTCAAATCAACAACAACAAAGCTTAAGATAATAATAAATTAGCTTTTTTTTTAAATTTAAATACCTTCTCAAATACTTAACTATTAAAATTTTTTAATGATAATGTCATATCTAATTTTAATTATTGTACATCTATTTTGAACAAATATATTTTTAAATATTTCACTCAAGATATCTTATACATATACAAATGATATTTATTTTTGATAATTATTTAATATATATTTCTAATTTTAAGCGTTAATTTTTAAAAACCATAAGTTTTCATATATTTTACTGTAATACAAGATATTTGTAAAAATTGTTGCAATTATACCGCGAATGTTTCTTTTAAACGAAAAACCGAAATTTATTTTAAAGAGAAATAGCGATTATTTCTAACTTTAAGGATGAAGTATGATAGGATGAATTGTGAAGAGTAATGATGAACGGAAAAATAAAAGTTTTGTTTCTTTACAATTTTTAGTATTATATGCTAACCTTAAAAATAATTTTGAATATATTGTGAATAAAAGTAACACCTGATCTTGTGCAATTTTCTCTTCTTCCTTTTTTTTTTTTTTTCATGAAGTTCATTTCGTTTTGAAAATAGAGCAATCCATAAATAAATCTTTAATTAAAAAGGCATATATTGGATAATTTTACCTCGATAAAGGTTGGCGTTCAGCCAAATGAAATATTGGTAAAATAAATTATATTTTGATCCCATATATGCCTTTTTAATTGAAGCTCATTTCTTTACGAAAATATATTTTCAGTTAAATATTCTTGAACTATAATCCAACGCACACACACATATATGTGTATCAGGTTATTGATGTAATATACCAATTATACAGGAAATATTTTGTAAATATGCCTTTTGTATTAGGAGCTCTTACCAAGTACTCGCGACCTTCTGCGCATGCTCAGATATTTGTTGTTTAGATTTCGTCTGCAACTTATGTCAAAGTCTTAACAATTGTTAAGTTTGTGATGGGTTATGAAGAATCAGGTTAGTTTTATTGCAATATATATTAAGAAGTAATTTCACAAATCTCTGCATTATATTACTGCTTTATATTCAATTAAAAATATTAAACATAATGTTGTGTTATTTTGTATGTATATTATCTACCTTAAAACAAATAGAAAAAATACTTTAAAATGTTTCGTTATTCTCTATGTTTGGAATATATCTTTTCTTACGAAAAACTATCACTCGAATATAAAATGTTGTTTTAAATATATTTATAATACATAAAAATGACTACAAACAACTTTTATGGTAATCAATCGAAAACCGGTTTTTAATGTGTTTATACTGTATACCTATACGGAGAAGCGATGCCTATACTTAAAATAATAAGAGATAAATTATTATTAATTTAATTTAGTCGTATTTAAATATGTTGAATGGGGTTCTCTCTTTCAAATAATTTACTCTGAATTAAAATAAACCCTAGAATGTAGATTGACATAAATAGTTATACCTAATTAAGCCTTTTAAAATAAATTTATATATTTTTTGTTGATTTGATTTTGAATTACATATATGTTGCAAATCACAAATATTTACATAAAGAAATGTATACCCATAAAGAAGTTCTATCATAATTTTATGTTATATTGTAATTGCTATACATATGAAAAAAAAAAAATAGTTCACTAAAAAATTCACCTTAACATTAACTCACACAATCACAAATAACTTCTCATCTCATGTGAAAAAATATTTTCTTTCAAAATCATAGTATCCTCTTTTCATGTCTTTTTGTTAATATTAATTTTTTATAATGAAAATAAACCAACCTATAAAAATATATTAAGGCGAAAACACATAAACTGTAAATATAAATATTAATGACAAAAAATATGCTCCAAAAACCTATTTATCTTTTTTAAAAATATATATTTTTTATTTACAGTTAGTTATACTTTGGAAAATTCAAAATTTATGACACAATTTATAACACAAACATACATAAAGCCTTTATTAAGACACCAGTCTTATACAGATTCTCATCTCTCATTGTAACAATATCCTCACAATGATCAATCACCATCATGTAGTGTAGGACAAAATGATAAATCCAAGTTTTTTTTCCTACTTACTGCTTTGTAAAAGATGTATAGGGACCGAGTAACCGTTTGAAAATTTATAATAGAAAGTACAAATACATATGTATATTTGTAAAACACATGTATATTGATGAAAGCAGTGCCTGTGTATTGACAAATTTGATTACCCTATTTACTATTAAATTTAGGGGGTCGGTGGAGGGATGGTCTAAACCGTTTGGTTTTCGCCACTATCACCCGGGATTGAATCCCGCATTGGGCACTTTTTTTCTGATTTAAGAAAAAAAAAAAAGTTCCAATGGCCCCCGATTCTTGCTAAAGTCCAACCCCACCAGCGAGTGCAAGTAACCAAACAGGGCTCTGGCACATTTGTAAGTGCAAAGACGAACTGCTGTTTCACATGTGTAGACATGTGGTACACTTACAGTAAAAGCTGTCGCCTACTTCTACCCATCATGATTATTATGGCCTGTACCACGTGTACTAGGGATAAGCAAAAAAAACTATTAATTATTTTTTATTAAGCCCCGTTTTATTGGGCACTTATCTATAATAATATGTACTTACATTAAACAAAATTCTCCAACAAAAATCTGATTAAAATTGAATATTACATGCATCTGCAAATTAAATCTATAGACATCACATACCATAAGTCATCTGAGGTTATGTTGATAGTGTTGTTTTAGTTTCTTATCCTCTTGTACAAAGATTACAAAAATTCCACAAGTCTATGCTCCTCGATCTGATCTCATGGAATAAGGTGTAGGGGTGCAGCTCTCATTGATCACATGGCACACTTGATGAGCAGCGTTTGTACTCCATGTTAGAAGCGGCTGCACATGGCGTCTGTTCCTCATGTCAGAGGCGGCCATTTCTTTTGGAGCCAAGTCAGCCTGCCACTGAGTAGTGCTCCCAGTCTTAATGAGAAAGGCAGACACATTCTACTTCACCCAGTCATGATGGTTGTCAAAGCTTGATACCCTAATATGATTGAGTTGAGATAAGAAAGAAGAAGAAGAAGACATGGCACACTTTGATGAAAGTCTGACTGCTTGTAATTTGAGGCCGTTCCTAACATGGAAGCAGATACCTTTGTTGCTGACTAACTTAAGCAGAGACATAGTTCCTCTCTTTTCCTGGAGAGGAACCCTTGCTGAGGTCTATCAACCAGATCAGTTGAACTCAGGATTTTTAAAGAGGTATTTCTCTTCATTCCAACAATGTTGCTGTTGGTCCGTGACTGCTTATTCGTCAGAGTTATTATGCTTGTTTCCCAGCTGGACTTCATATCTGAAGGTTGTTCCCCTATCCCCCACTTGGGGATGCACCCTGTAGCAGTCAACTCTATCAAGGAATATTGACAGTAATGCTAAGATGTAGAAATAAGACTTTTCTTAGATGCCAACTGGCCTTTTAGGACAAGCTTTTTTTTACACTAAGTAATTAATTCAACTTTGAATCTATTTCTAATCTTCACATTTCATTCCAATACCCTGCTTTTCACATATGTAGACATGTGGTGCACTTACAGTATAAGCAGTCGTCAACCTCTACCCACCATGATTATCATGGCCTGTACCACGTGTACTAGGGATAAGCGAAAAAAAAAATTCCAATACCACCAGATGTGTATCTAATCTAATGCATGCTTGAACCATGAAAAT
Organism: Cordylochernes scorpioides; assembly: GCA_030710605.1. Lineage (NCBI taxonomy): Eukaryota > Metazoa > Arthropoda > Arachnida > Pseudoscorpiones > Chernetidae > Cordylochernes > Cordylochernes scorpioides. Next base: position 220,416,575 of record CP092863.1, on the reverse strand, counting down.
ATATGTTCAGGGTTAGCTCTTTATGCAATGTGAGCACATTATTTTCACCTCAATGATTACTTAATATATGCTAGCATGAGTTAAATTTTAAGTAAAAAAATAAAGTCACATTTCTAATGATAAAGCACAATTTGGATTATAGGTTATAGATTCAAAAAAATAAGACCTAATCCAAATAATTTAATAGTGTGTGACGTTTCGGTAAAAGTCTGATGATGGTAACAATGCTGCTACCGACACATCACACACTTATTAAATTATTTGGATTAGGTCTTATTTTCTTGTATCTATAAAGTCACATTTCCTTATTCGTATGCACTTGTCAAGAGTTCATTAACTTTTTGAGAGAGAGAAGCACAATTCATTATTATTTCCTAAATTAATAAATGGAGCTGGTCTGAAAAACTGTCAGTTGTCAGTTCCCATATAAAAATCAGCCATATGGAACACCGTTTCACCTTCTTCTGAGTAATTCTCTTTATCTCTTTGTATCTTCTGCACAGTCACCATTCTTAGTTCAACTTTATAAATCATTAAATGCACATTCAATTATCTTTTGTTAATACATGCACATACCATTCTCTTTAAAAACATGATTATATTATCTTTAGAATTAATATTTCTATAATTTTTAAAAGGTATAATATGGGTTATAGATATAAGAATCACAAGTATAATAAGACCAAATACAAACATACTAAGTGATTTCCACCTTTCCTTCTTTGCATATTTACACTATATTTAATCTATATTCTATTCTATCTCCTCTCTCTACTTCTCTATCTATGCTTACTCTACCAATCTCTATCTATCTCTGTGTGTGCTCTAGGACTCTATTCTCTCCTAACTAATGGTGATTCATAGTTGAGATTATAGAATGACAAGTCACCCAGTCACTCATCAAATAAAGGTTAAACATTTACAGTAAGATGACCCAACCTACAGCACCCCTGCTTGGCCCTCAGGAGGAGGACCAAGTTTTTATAAGAATACCAGTTAGTGCCCTTCCATCTCTCCCTCCAACAACTCAAATTTATTATTCACCAAGTCAACCTCTCTATTCAAAGGGTAAGTAGGGTGGTTGTTTGCATGTTGTTATGAATACAGGTGCAGTAGAAGATCTATTTGAGGACATTCTTGCTAGAGTATACCTCTCTACAAAGGACAGTTTTCATCAGCAAAATTACCATTTTTACTATTTAGCAACTTCCCAGTAAGAGCAAACCTCTCTGTAAAGGACACTTTGGCTCTGCATTCAGGTATTGTCATTTACAGGGAGGTTCCATTGTATATGGGAAATTAAGGTTCAAACTCTCCTATCGAGAGATATTCCAAAAAACATATATATATACCTGATGTATATTGAATGTTGGATTGGATCAGGTCGTTATTTTTAATTTTATAAAAGTGGTCTCTAAAAGAGATGGTTACTTATTAAGTTTTTCTCTATGTAGTGTAATGGTTTTCCCCCTCTAGTACTGGAGAAGTATGCTTAATCAAATATACTATGAGGTCCCAAACCCTTAGAGAGGAATGAAAAATTTCTTACCCTGGCACCTCCAAGTGGCGGACAACAAAGCCTTAGAGCGGCTAAGCCAGGAGGGGCCGAGTAGAGACCGGGATAAGTCTCCAACTCCATCCTAATATGAAGGAGGGCACATATTTACCCCTGAAGTTGGAAATTGTTTCAAAAAGCAGATGAACCTACTGTTTTTACTATGAAAATCCTAAAAGAATGGACCAACTGAAACAAGACAACAATATATCACCTTGGAGGATCCTTATTGGAGATCTTGAGCTGATTTAGCTGAAATAAATAGCATACTGTATAAGTGTCGTTGGGCTAGGAGGAACTGTAATGTAGAAAATCCTTGTATGGAAGAGATGACTTATAAGTCAGCCATAACTAGAACTGCTTTTACATTTTTTTAAATTTATTATGGTGGCTGTGAAGCAGTATAAGCAGATCCTTGCCAATGACACACTAAGTCAATAAAATCTGACTTGAATAATATCTTATTTTTGTACTATAGATAATTTTTTTTTTTTTTATGTTACAAAAAAGATATGCAAATAAAAATTCAATATGTGACATTTCAGTAGGTGATATTTCTTAGTGACTGACCATACATGGGTCAATGGGCTTTACAGCAAATTAGTAGCATAGAAGCATGGCCTTATTGTGAATGTGATTATAATGAAATCCTTTTTGACCCAGAGGAGCACTGAGTAAATACAGAAACATCTCCAGAATTGTCCTAGAGATAAATCAACTTACAATAAGTTTAACTGACATAATTCTAGAACAGCTACCCTGACACTTTCTTAGAGCTTTCACACATCTTTTTATACATGTATATATATTTTTACTTAATACAATTTCTGAAAATTTCCTTTCTTCCTTGTCACTTTATGTAATTTAACTTGATTGCTTATACTTTTAGGAAAGGACATTTACCAAAAGCCTCTAGAATAAAATAAATATTGTAAAATTTGTTTTTTTTTTTTAATCTATACTTTTGTGACATCAATGCTCTAAATAATTGTGAAAACTACTACTTTATTTGTGGGTTGATATTTCAGATGAGGTGACCTACCCGTTTGATTTCAGGGGGAAAAGCCTTTTCCTATGAACCAAACTACTCAGGTCCTGTCAAGAATAGGTAAGTAATCAACATGTGCTATCTTCAATACAGAGGTCAGACATCATGGAACACCGTGTTCAGAATAATTCTCTTCATATCTTCCAATTCCTGTCACCATTCTATAGGTTTATCAAACCTAATCCTTCCTTAGTTTAACTTCTATTATGGTTTATAAGGCACAATTTGGATTATAAATTAGGAACACAAGGTAATAAGACCTAATCCAAATAAATAAATAGTGCCATATTTTGGCAACAGCACTGTTACCATCATCAGACAAAGTTTGATGTTTGAAGTTTGACATTTGTCTGATGATGGTAACAATGCTGTTACTGAAATGACACATACTATTTATTTATATCGGATTTGGTGTATTACCTTGTTAAAAAAATAGCACAAATGTGAAATTGTACTGGGGTAAGGTGGATAAATTAAGTTTCAATAAGTTCTTGATAAGGAGATGCCTTTTCTTAACTTATTACCTTGTTTGAGTCAAAAAGCGATCCATTAATTAAGATTATATAAATTAGTGCAATAACTGTGCAATAAATTGATAAAGAGGGAGCAATCTCTCGAAATATTTTGAGAAAAAAATTATTATTATTTTTTTTTTCATTACAGATCCAGGTACGCCCTTTTATATAATCTTATTACCTTTTGTTTCTACCATTATGGTTAATAGTAAACCTTCCAATGATCCTCAGAGTACATGTCCTGCAAACTTCCATTTCCTTTTCAATAATTTACATAGATTATATTTTCCATTAAATTTTCACTAAACATCTTTGTTGCGTCACTCTCTCTGTCCACCATTTGATCTTGAGGATTCTCCCTGACACACCAGATGTCAAAAGAGGCCAAAATAGGTGTTGTGTATTCAACAATGCCTGACAACACCCACAGTGCTTGACAACCTTGAGACAAAATTGAAGTTCTTAACAGAACAAAGAGTCTCTTGACAACTGTACAACATCATCAATCAGCCCCATTTGAAATAAGTTTCAATGGTGACATTTAACATTCTAGTTTCTATTCATTTGGGTGGTGGCATTATGTCTGACTCTCTTCACCTGTCAATAACCGAGGTTCCAAAAATGACCTATTAAATAGCTTTGGTTAAAATAAATTAAAAAAAAAACAATTTATTGTTATGTAAGGTAATAAGACCGAATTCAAATTAATAATGTGTGTGAGACGTTTAGGTAATAGTGTTGTTACCATCAATAGAAATGTCATATACACACACTATTTATTAAATTGAATTTGGTCTTATTATCTTGTTTCTAATCTTTAATCCCCACAAATTGGTATAATTTATTGTAAACTTATGTTTTCAGGAGCTGCACAGATGTCTGCTGTCTCATCATCTTTATTCTTTTTATCCTCATCTGGTGTGTCCTCTTCTTTTTTGGTAAGTTTGCTTGACTGGGATGGGGGTAATTCTATCTCTGGAATGGTAGAACATGGCCTTTACTTTAATCCACTTATGTCTCAACAAGAGCCCACAGTCACACATGCAATGGAAAATTTCAAGTATACTAATCAATAAGTTGAAAAGGTACAATTTGGATTATATATTAGAACTACAAGGTAATAAGATGAAATCCAAATAAATTAATAGTGTGTAATGTTTCGGTAAACAGCATTGTTACTGAAATCTCACACACAATTTATTTGAATTTAGTGTTATTACCTTGTAGTTTTAATCGCCAAATTGAGTATTTTGGTTAAGATAAACTTAAAATTTTCTTCGTTGTAGGTTCAACTGTGGGCTAATGGTCTAGTTCAGTCATAAATGGATAAGTATGTGATATTTCTAAATTCAAATTATTGAATGTTCGTGTGACATTTCTATAATTTAGATCTATTCTATTATTCAAATTGTACCTTATTATATGTGACATTTATGTCACAGCTAATTCTTCAGACAAAAGTACTGAATACTAATTGGTTTAGGCATTTTGTTACCTTACTGAATGAATAAGTATAAAGAAAAGTATAATCCAAAAATTGCACCTCACCATTAAGTTAAAGATATGAACAAGTTGAAGTACAATTTGGTATTATAAATAAGAATTACAAGGGGCAACAAGACCAAATCCCAGTATTCAGTACTGTTGTCTGGTTGCAAGGTTTTCCACTATGTATTAAGTGTCAACCTGCAACCTCAAACCACATTGTATTGGCTCATCCATTGATGAACTCTACTCATCCCTAGCAGACACCATCTCAAGCTCTACAAGCTTGATACCATATTATGGTTGAGTGGAGATAAGAAAGAAGAACTTTTGTCTGGACTCAAGAACTCCCATATGATTGAGTGGAGATAAGAGGAAGACTTAAACATAGAATAATATCAAATGATACTTGGCTCACAGATTGGATCAACCATTTTTGTTTTAACTCTTAAAAAGTATAATGATAAGGCACAATTTGGATTATAGATTATAAACACAAGGTAATAAGACTAAATAAATACCAAATAAATAAATTATTTATTTGGATTTGGTCTTATTACCTTGTCTTAAAAAGTATAGTAAAAAAACTTTCTCATTGCTTGATATGTGTGACAGCCATTGCTTGATATGTGTGACAGCCTTGAGGTATGCTGACCCCCGTCTGTTAGTGTTCCCACAAGACTACAAAGGACGCTACTGCGGGTTGAGCCAGGGAGTGGAGTAAGTGGATTACACCATAGACAATTGACAATTAAAATAATTTTATTGACATCTTGTCAATACATGCAAAGTGCACAGTCTGCACTATTTAAAAAAAAAAAGATAATATGGATTATATACACTATGTACAATGAATATGGCGCCTCTGCCAGCGCTGCAGAGTTTGGTGGAGAATCGCCAGTGGGTCTCCAGTGACACCACGCATTTTGCGATTACACCATAGATTGTAGGATTAAGACAATCTCCCTATTGGCTATACTTCTAAGAAACACAGGTCAAGGTACAAGCTTTCTGGCGAAGACACCCTTCTATGGATACAGAATATTCTGTATCCATAGAAAGACATCTTACCCGAAAGCTTGTATCATCGTTTTCTTTTATAAAGAAGCTTTTTTTTTGCTTATCCCTAGTACACGTGGTACAGGCCATGATAATCATGGTGGGTAGTTAGCGACTGCTTTTACTGTAAGCACATCACATGTCTACACATGTGAAAAACAGTTCAACTTTTGCACTTACAGAGTTTGGTTACTTGCACTCGTTGGTGGGGTTGGACTTTTGCAAGAATCGGGGGCCATTGGAGCATTTTTTTTTTAAACAGAAAAAAGTGTCAAATGCGGGAATTGAACCCTGGTCATAGTGGTCAAAAACCAAACGGTTTAACCAGCCTTCCACTGACCCCCTATAAAGAAGCTAATCTTCTTGACCTGCGTTTCTTCTATAGATTGTAGGAATTTATTTGTATAAGGAATGGGTTCTGCATCAATCAAATATTTTTTGCCTTATTTTTCCCACCATTTTACCAACTCTGCTGCCATTATCAAAATGTATACTGTCTTTTATTTTTTGCTCAGGATTTAGATGGCTTTTATACAAGGGATCAAAATTTTATTAACTCTTTAATTTTGAATTTTGAAAGAAATTCTAACCAGGTTGCAATTGAGGAGTTTTTTTTTTTATAGTACATTCTGGTCAATTTTTATAATTTCTGTTTAAATGATAAAGGGAGAATATATATATGTCTTTGTTGGATATAGCTTGCACAATATATATTTTTAGATAAATTAGATAGGACATCTTTATCTCATTATGGTAAACAATTAGTTGTTTTGCACATCACACAGTTTATCCTATCATATTCTTTACCCCTCCCCTCAATAAAGCTTTTCTGATTGGCCGTAAGTGCTTGATGTTGTTACAGTAAAAAAAAGTGGGAATCTAAAAGTATTATGAACTGATAAATAAAAATCATTGTTTCTTGAAATTTTTAGTTAACTTTTATCTCACAAAAAAAAAGCATAAATATGAAAGAAAAATATGAACTATAAAGCAACTTTTACCATACTATGATTGTAGAATAGATTTCCCCACTATGTACTAAGTGTCAACCTGCAACAACCCCAAACCACATCATTCACTGTATTGACTCATCCATTGATGAGCTCTACACATCCCCAGCCACAGACACCATCAACAAGCTCTACAAGCTTGATACCCTGATATGATTGAATGGAGATAAGAAAGGAGACGAAGATGATTGTAGAACCCTTCTTTACCGTGGTAAATTGAAAACTGATTTTTAGAGTCCTTAAGAAAGCAAGTTGAATCATGTGTACATCCTCGATACCATACATAGTAATTCTTTATCCTTTAATAAATGAAATTTTTTTTCTTTATTTTTAAATTAACTTTTATATATATACAGAAAATACTGAATATTTTAGAAAAAAACATTACAATAACCTTAATTCATTGGGACTTAATGGGAAATCAAATCTTATTCCCAACAATCTCCCAATTAACAGATGTTGAATAAAAAAAAAAGGATAAAAAAACTTCTTAATAATTCCATATTTGAGATAATTATAACTAAAGTTAATGTTTCCAGAAAGCTTCCCATAAAGATTGAAGGTATATAGCTAAGCTTTATTTGTTCTCTTTTATTTATTATTTATTTTACAAATTTCACTCTAATGTGCAATCTCTCAGATTTTTGATGCCATTCTCTGCCTTTTGTTTTTGTAGTAAAAAGCCGTATTTATTTTATTTTGACCTACTGGAGTGCGACCCCGTTAAAGTCAATTTTGTGAAGTGCCAATCGAAATATGTAAGTATAATGATAGCTAGTGTTGCCAAATCTCTATTGGCCTGGCAAAAAACTCTTGTGATCTCTTTCTCTCTTCGCTACTCATTTCTCACTACTCTCTATGTAACTTTGTTTAGTTTTGGTTTTGTTTTCATCACTTATTAAATGCATACTATATTTGCATATGTACACTTAAACTTACATATGTGCACTTGAAAATTATTTTTTTTTTTTTTGGATTTGGAGAAGCGTTATGCTATTTTTTTTTAATTCTCTATACACAATGTCTAAAAAAAAAGTTGCAGAGTACAACAAGGGCCAATATAAATAAGTGACATGTATCTGTAACAGAGTTGTTATTTTAGGCTCTGGTCTCCCCCATGGGGGGTTCTACTTTACAATAACCTAATCCCAATGGTTTAGTAAGAAGTCTTTACACACAGCATTTTTCTTTTGAGTGTTTGAAGCCAACATTGAGTTGATATCCTGATGAAAGCAATACACTCATGGACAAAACTTGAGGAATTTGTACCTTTTATCATGTATGTAACTCAGTAACTCTGAAAGATATTACAGTGGCCTTTATTGAAGACACACGAGATAACCAAGTGTGAACAACCTCTGTCTCCTCAAAAAAAAAAAAAAAATAGACAACTGATGACATCAAAGACTTTCCATTTTCTTAGTTTTGTATATGAGTGTATATTTTCTGCTACCTTGAGCTGCACCACCATTATTTTACAGTCAAACCTAGCTATAACACTTGGAATCAAGATGATGTTGTTGTTATAAAAGAGGCTGTTATAATGAGATGTTCCACTGTATATATATATATGACTTTCTTATAGACTTATACTTTGAATATTAAAAGAATTTTAAAAAGAAAGTATAACCTGATATCATATTTTATAGTGTGTTATACACACTATTTATTTATTTGGATTTGGTCTTATTACCTTGTGAAAGTATAACCTCTTTTGTCAAAAGTAGATCTTCAACAAATTCTCATGTGGATCTCATGAAACCAAACCCTGAAGAGACAATAGTCTGAAACCATAGTCTCCAGGTGACATTCTGAATTTACCAAAGTTGCCACCCACCTGAGTCCCTATATTTCTCTTGAGATTTGCATCCATTTGGATGGCAGAGCTAGCCTTATTTTTAAATCAATTTCCTCCTCCCTTCAAACATTCTATCTTTAAAGTAATTTTTTATTCACACACCAGTCTCTCAATAAACAGGCTGCCAACTTACACAAGATTGTTTTCTGACTTCAAGGCACTTGGGAAGTCATCCTTCCATCAACCTAGCTTGTACAATTCCATTTGTAGTAAAAGAATAATGAATAAATTCTATCAAACTTTTGGGTAATTTATACATTTTATCAATCCACTCTTACATATACACTTTTAATATAGTATACTGAAATATAGTAAAAACTCTTATTATTAATAGGCTAATCCCCTAATAGAATGTTAAAATCTATAAGCTTGAGGGATAAGTATCTTTCAAATAAATTTATTTCAAGCTTTCGGGCACAACCGCCCTTCGACAGGAAAAATATATTACGCACTTAGTAGCGTAATATATTTTTCCTGTCGAAGGACGGTTGTGCTCGAAAGCTTGAAATAAATTTATTTGAAAGATACTTATCCCTCAAGCTTATTGATTTTTAAAAACTCTTATGTTTACTTTTAATATAATTCAAATTTCAACGTGTTGCATGTTTTGTGCATATTGTTTTCCTATATAGAAATCTGACGAGTCTAGAAACCCCATATTGGGTTGCCAAAATGTTTGCATAAAAATACAAAGAAAGCTGATATATGTAATTTATTCATTTACAGTACAACCCTGTTATGGCAGCCTTTTTTGTAACTGCAATTTGGTTTCTAGCATTTCAATTCTAAGATTCCACCATATAAGTCTCAATTGTTTTAACCATGGTTATATATAGCAACAACATGGTCATAACAATCTTAGTACCAAGTGATGTGTTGTTAAAACGAGGTTTAACTCTATATAAACTCAATCTATAAAAAGGATTTTTTGTAACACTTTGATTTATAAGATCACTGAGATAGAAGGGTGCTAGTTCCTTAAAATATATATATTTTAAAATAAAATATTTTATAGATTCACAAGATATATAAATAATAAGAAAAATGGCTTCTGAGAAGGAGTTTCTTGCTTTATTGTATTCATCTCAAGCTTTCGGATATCACAAACCTGGAGTATATAATAAACTCCTGTAGAGAAAAAGTTTGTAATACCTGAAAGTCTGAGACGAATTTTTAATAAATTAAGAAACTTGCCCTTGGAAGCTGTTTTGTTTATTCTTTATATGTATTGCAGAGGATTTTACTTTTCTGAGATTCAAGATAAACATAGAATCTAGAATATGTTTCTTATTAACTGCTACATTTTCAGGTAGATGATTTTATTGTTAGTCTTTAAGATGAGCTGATATATATGCTGCGAGTTATGGTCACTAACAGATATAATTGAAGAATATTTGTCTATAGTGTCACCAAAAGTCTACTTGTTGGAAGCTCATAACAAGTCTTTAAGTCTTTTTCTTCTTCTTCTATCCTTATTCACATATATTGTAAAAGAGAGAGAGTTTATTGCACATTGTTGTGTGCCAGATTTGTGTGGAAGAATGCCCCAAGTACACCTTCTCTGTTGATATGGTGATCAATGGAGAAAACTTTGGAGGTATCACAGCTGCCAACTACAAAGATTACCTTATTTGTGAGGGAAATGTCACAGTAAGTCACTCTTGTTAAATCATTAAATATATATTTTTAGGATTTGATTAAACACAAGATGAAGCCGAAGAAACATCTCGCCTATAAGATATCAAACCTTAGATACAAACTCAAGATTTTATTATATTTAATATAAGGTGTTATCAGCATGACACATATGTAAATAGGAGAATAATATGATAAAGCAGGATTTTTTCCCCCCCTTTTTATTCTTCAAGTACAAATAAAATGATTTCCTACTATCACATTTCTACAAATATTGAGAGGACTTGTCAGTGGAGAATCCTCCCAACAGTTTTGTCTATTTAACAATATCAAAGTAACAAGTTCACTAAAAACCTGGGCTCAGCTGGCCTGGCTGATAGTACCCTGTAAGGGCTCCTAATCCAGTGATACAGGATGAGCAGCGTTTGTACTCTATGTTAGGAGCGGCTGCACATGGCGTCTGTTCCTCATGTCAGAGGCGGCCATTTCTTTTGGAGCTAAGTCGGCCTGCCACTGAGTAGTGCTCCCAGTCTTAATGACAAAGGCAGATGCATTCTACTTCACACAGTCATGATGGTTGTCAAACGAGCTTGATACCCTGATATGATTGAGTGGAGATAAGAAAGAAGAAGAGAGACAAAAGCCTCCAAGGCTATGTTTCTTGCACAGTTTTATTTATCTAGCTTTCAGGTTAACAAGCCCTTCAACAGGAGCAACTAATAGTATAACTTCTAGCTAACTATATAGAAACTTATCCCTGGATGATATTTGGATATTACTACATTTTAAGTCAGGGGATAATCATTTATAGTTTTGTCTATTATACCAAATGGATTAATCTACCATACAGCTAGTAATAGGCAGGTTAGCCTAATACAATGGTGTCTTATCCATGGAGCAGGTCCATGTACTCTATGCAATAATTTGGCCAACTGAGATGCTCTCTCTGTATTGTTGCACCAAGCTGCGGTTTGACAGATTCTTCAGTCTTGATTCTCTCCTCAGACGCGTCTTGCATCTTTTCAGAACATGTCTCAACCATTCTACAAGGTTAAACCAGTCAATAATAAGACAACTATATTTTTAGGTAGCACCTAGAATCTCCCTTTATTTATCACATCAAAGTTTAAAGCAGGTGGGGTATTTAGTGTATCAAAATACAAATGTTTTATAGTACATTTTTTTTTTTTTGCTTATCCCTAGTACACGTGGTACAGGCCATGATAATCATGGTGGGTAGTTAGAGACTGCTTTTTACTGTAAGCGCACCACATGTCTACACATGTGAAAGCAGTTCGACTTTGCACTTACAAATGTGCCAGAGCCCCGTTTGGTTACTTGCACTCGCTGGTGGGGTTGGACTTTTGCAAGAATCGGGGGGCCATTGGAGCATTTTTTTTTTTTTAACAGAAAAAAAGTGTCCAATGCGGGGATCGAACCCGGGTCGTAGGGGTCGTAAACCAAACGGTTTAACCAGCCTTCCACCGACCATAATCTGTTTTATAAAAATAAATAAATAAATAATTTAAATTTTAAATATATTAAAAATAATATTATAAATAATTTTAAAAATACGCTCATTAATCATGATGCAACAGTATGCAGGTCCTCTTCTGGGTTGATGCCCCCCCCCCCCCCCAATCAGATAGAATCTTACATATTAATAAAATCAAATAAACAAGAGTTTGATCTCAAAATTTGTGATTTATTATTTTAAACATGTTGTACAGTTATTAACAAATGTTCATTTGTGGCATACTATTCCTTCACAAGGATACTATTCCACACAAGGATACTATTCCTTCAACTTCAAATTACCGAGAGGACCAATTAATATTGAATTTATTCAACTTATCGAGTGTTTTTCAAGGGACCAGGAAAACATTTCAAATTATCAATAGATTCAAATTAACGAGTTTCAAATTATCGAGAGTCGACTGTAGTATATACAAAAGTCAAAGCTACTCTTATCACCTCTATTTTCCAAGTTAGCTAATTAGAGATGATGTGTTATATCACTAAATGAAAAGTAAGTATATCTCACACATCCAGCTAACTGAGGTGTGTGTTGTGTCTACCAGGATTATAACAAGGCCATTCAGAATGACATTTGTGCCAAAATCTACATGAAAAGTCAACCAGGTAAATTGACCCTAACAAATTCACATGAATAATAATAATTTATGTAATATACATGATGTATTATATAGTGTGCCATCTGTTATAAGAAATTTAAACTATTGTTGACATAAAGAGACAAGGGTCGTCTCTCCTGTCAAAATAGACGTCTATCTGTTTTAGACATCTATTTTGATGGGAGAGGCGACCCTTGTCTCTTTAGATCATTTTCCTCCCGGCAAAATTTCCATCTATATTTTTGACATATATGATTCTTTATGAAATAAAATAATTTTATAGTGCCCTTACTCTGCAACAATAAAATATTGGGAGGGCCTGGCTCATCAGTGGTGAACCCTCCCAGCGGTAGAATAAACTAGTGAAACTGCCATTAGAAACAGACCACCTTTGAGAAAAAATGATTAAAAAAAATTAGTAGAATCATCCATGAGAGGACACTCCCACTATAGGACACCTCTCTACAAGGACAGTTTTCATCGACAGAATTACCATTTTTTACTAATTAGCAATTCTCCAGTAAGAAGACACATTGGCTCTGCAACTAGGTGTTCTTTACAGAGTTTGTTCTCTACTGTAGTTGGAACTAAACCAAATTCCAATGAGAGACTACCTCCTGGAGAGACCATCAGTAACCATGTTTTTAGAAATGGTTTTGATCATGAGAGGATCTATCTACTGTAAACCAAAAATTACATCTACCTGCTGCCCTCACAGAGTAAGTACCATGACATGGGTGTGTTCCAGTGTTACAGAGGTGTATCCCAAAGCTGGAGGCCTTTAACACCTCCATGATAGATGAGATCTATAAGGAAAACAACAAGCTCAACCCCATGAACCAGCTCATGCGGTGAGTCCTAGTTCCTTCTATCCTTTCTATTGTATTTATAATATAAAAATAAAAAAGGTCAGGTGTGTTTGTGGTTAGCTTTTCTTAATTTATCAAGAAAATGGGTTGGTCAAATATCAGGGAAAAAGTTAAATCAATGTTTAGTTGATTTTTGTTCCACTAGATGGCGCTCTGCCGGGGTCAGGATATACCTTTTTTGATTTTAATACCAAACCTGACCTTTTTTTTATTATCATATTTTTTTATTATTTTTTCACTCATACGTATATACCTATAATAAATGAATGGAACCTCTGTGTAATATCTATTTTATGTTGTTTTTTTTTTTATTCCTTTGTGCAAAGATTACACAATTCCATGAGTCCATGCTCCTCAAGCTGTCATGGAATGGGGTGTAGGGGTGCAGATTTCATTGATCATGGTACCATGATCCAGGGGCACACTTTGGTGAAAGTCTGACTTTGCCATTTTGACAACTTGTGTGTGTAGCATCTTGAACAGCTTGTCTTACTACCATTCCATCCCAGAGAAAATTGTTGCAGACTTCAACGCAGCCAAAATACCACTCTTAGTGTAAGTATATATACTTGGCTTTTTTAAATTGAATTTTAATATAATAAAAGAAAATAAGACCTAATCCAAATAATTTATTAGTGTGTGATGTTTCGGCAACAACATTGTCATCATCATCAGACAAAAGAATAAATAAAATCCATTTATTCTTTTGTCTGATGATGGTGACAATGTTGTTGCCGAAACGTCACACACTAATAAATTATTTGGATTAGGTCTTATTTTCTTTTATTATAATCTATAATCCAAATTATGCTTTATCGAATTTTAATATAATAATTTTATATCAAGTTTCAACATTTTGTGGTAATTGTGGTATTTGGGCATATTTCCTTCAACACTGTGTGTTATTTTAAAAATATTAAATAATTTACATATATCTGATATGTGGTTAGAATATACTTATGGACAAAACTTAAAGAAGTTGTACCTTTTAACATATATATCGGGACAATAAGTCTGAAAGATATTTTTAAAATAACAAAATATCTTCTCACAATGAGTTTCTTTTTATTACAAAACGCTAGCTTTCAAGTGATAATCGCTCTTCAACGGGCTTAATAAAATTTTTTGTCATATTCATTGTGAGAAAATATTTTGTAATTTTAAAACTTTTTTCAGAATTTTATCATGAATAGAAATCTGAAAGATATTACAGTGACCTTTATTGAAGACACACGAGATAACCAAGTGTGAACAACCTCTGTCTCCTTAAAAAAAAAAAAAAAAAAGATGACAAGCAACATCAAAGACTTTCCACTACCTTAAGTTTTGTCCATGAGTGTAATATTGGGCAGGGGAGCTTGATATTTGAAAACATTGGAGAATTAAATTTATTAAAAATAGTAAGTTGATAAAATTAAGCTATAATGGTCTCATCATTGGGAATCTCCTTGGCATCAAGGATGGTCTTTCCACTAAGGATGTTGTTGCTATTATGGAGAAATTGATTTTATTGATGTCATGGGGAAGACACAAGGAGGTTAACCATGTTATTCCTATGTCAATAACATGATCAAGCATGGTCAAAAATATATAGTCTTACTATCTCAGTGACAGAGCTGTGTTTGGTTGATCTGTTTGAAAATGAATGAACTGATGATCTTATCTGTTCACGTTTACATTGGGATCTTTCTTTAGTCGCAACAACTTACTAAAGTAAAGTAGATAGACTGTGTTCAGAATGAGGTACTGAAATCAGCTTTTCAAGAAATGTATATTTGAAACTCATTTTTTTCAGCATTTTTTTTTTTCTCTTATAAAATGAAAGTGGCTACTATTGTAAAAACACAAGGTAATAAGGGGGCCAAATCCAAATAAATAGTGTGTAATGTTTTGGTAACAACACTGTTACCATCATTAGACAAAAATACTGAATGAGAAAAAAAATATCAAAGCATATTTTTAAATAATCGATAATTACTAAAAAAAATTTACCGAAACATCATACACTATTAATTCATTTAGGTATATCTTATTATTTTGTGTTTTGATCTAATTACTTTGTGTTTCTAATCTATAATCCAAATTTTACTTTATTGGTTACTACTGAGCCAGGTTCTCTATTGCCATCAGGGCAGTAGTAAACCTTTTATCTCTGTTTGAAAGAAAATAAATCATTCTAAAACCTATAATTCATTCCTGGTATACAGAGGGTCAATGTTGCCTAGTGTACAGTAAACATCAAATTTAGCTGAGGCAGGGGGCATGCCCGAAAGCTTCTCTTATATTCTGAGTACATTTCTTTTTTAAATAAACTTAATGACATCAAAATTGAAGTTGGAGATAATTCAGCACACACATGCTTACTATAATTGACAATCATTTTTAAAATCCCAACCAGACTACTAACTTTAATTCACCACTAGACTTTAATTCAACAATGTTACGGTACAATTTGGATTATAGATTATAAACACAAGGTAATAAGACCAAATAAATAAATAGTATGTGATGTTTCTGTTGTGTTGTGCCCGTTGATTTGTCAATAATCCACTCTGAGTCGTCGGAGCTCCCTTGGTACCGGTTTTATTTATAACCAGTGCCGGAACATAAGGGAGAACACCACACACAGCTAGACGCGGAGTTAGTCCTCCGCTCGCAGCCGACACTCAAACAAACTGCCGAGATCCAGTTTCGGCCGGTTCCCGCCGTCACCTCGGCGCCGCTAGGCTCGTGAGGATTCTTGCTGAACCCTCAACATCTCCCCCAAAAAGTTTAGAGGAGGTTAGCGCTGGACACGCTTGTATCTTCTCCCATACCGCGACACTTTCCCAGGTGAGGGAGACAGCTGCTTTATCTCTGGAGCGATTGCTGGCAGCTGTTGTTGCTCCTCTGCAGGCAGTTCATTTCCCGGAGTTTCCTCCGTTTCAGCGGGGAGTTCACTGTCAGGAGATGTCTCACTGGGGTCGACCTGTTGTTGGGAAGAAGCCAGAAGAAGAGAGTTCCGCCTGTAGGTCCCTACAGGAGTTTCTACGATGTATGAGCGGGGCGCTGAAGCCTTCTCGAGGACACTTCCCCACGCTCGAAGATCCTTCACCCAAACTTTCTCTCCTGCAATTAGTTCCGCCTTTTTCGTGGCCGCATGGCGTCTGTCAAAAGCCGTTTTCTGCGCCATCTTCCGCTGCTCCTCTTCCCCCCTGAGTTTGGATTGATCCACTGTTTTAGGGGTTAGTGATGATGAAGTGCAGGGAACCATAGTGCGAATTTTCCGTCCAAATAGAAGTTCCGCAGGGGAGAGTCCGTTTGCCAGGGGTGTTGCCCGATACTCCATGAGTGCTAGGACCGGATCTTTATTCTTTTTCATCAGGTTTTTCACAATTTTGACAGCAGCCTCTGCTTGACCATTTGATTGTGGATGCTTTGGGCTGGAAGTGATGTGTCGAAACCCAACTTCAGAGGCAAACTTCGTAAAAGCTGAAGTTGTTGATGGGCGAAATTGTGGCCCGTTATCACTGATTACAATGTCAGGGATGCCATGACGAGCAAAGATAGCTTTGCAGTGATCTACCACAGCTTCCGAGGAAAGTTTAGTAAGTCGTATGACCTCGATAAATCGAGAAAAGTAGTCTACGACGACTAAATACTCACTTCCTTCGTAATGGAAGAGATCCATCCCGACCTTTTGCCACGGTCTTTCCGGAAAGTCGTTGGGGATGAGTGGTTCGTGCTTTAGAGGTTGATTCTCTATGCATTTCTCACAGGTTTTTACCATATCCTGGATTTCTTGACCTATTCCTGGCCACCAAACATGATCCTTTGCTCTTGCTCGACATTTTGTTATTCCTTGATGACCTGCGTGGATGCGGTTCAAAACATCTTTTCGCATGGTAGAGGGGATGATCACTCGCAGTCCTCTCATTAGTAAGCCGTTCTCTTCCCCTATCTCGTCGCGAACATCGTAGAACGAGCGTTCTAAGGGAGAGAGCTGACATTTGGCGGGCCAACCGTTTTTGGAATAAAATGCCACATTTTGAAGGGTAGGCTCCAGCTTCTGGTTGAGGGCTATTTTGGCAAGTCGTTCGTCTGTCGTGGATTGATGCAGGACGATGCTACGCACAAAATGTTCAACTTCTTCCTGGAGCTCTTCATCTTCGGGAAGATGACCTGGAAGTGGTTGTCTTGAAAGGGCATCAGCGGTGATTAGGTCCTTCCCCGGTGTATGAAAGATATGAAACGAGAACTGAAGCATCCTCATACGGTACCGTTGAAGCCTTGGCGTTAGATCGTTCAGATCTTTAGTGGTGAAGATGGGGACTAAAGGTTTGTGATCTGTTTCGATGAGGAAGGTTTTTCCAACCACAAAGTCCTTGAAGCGCTCACACGCCCATGTGATTGCAAGGGCTTCCTTCTCTATTTGAGCGTATTCCTGTTCCGTCTTCGTCAGCGTCCGTGATGCAAAGGCCACTGGGCGCCACTCGTTGGCTTCATGCTCTTGCTTGAGGACAGCTCCTGTTCTACCGCGTTAGGGTAAAGGTTCGAGCTGCAGTGAGAACTATAAATTAATAATTTATAAGTAGTGTCCAAAAATTACATACACTTATAAGAGGCAGATGGAGTGCAGTTTTTACTCCACCAGCGCCTAGAGTATTATATAATGGAAGGAACCGCCGTAGGTTGTAGAGACGCGCGGTCAACACCAGGCGACATCAGGCGGTGTTCGAAAAGTGCGCGCGCAGCCCCCGGTGCGCGCGCAGGCCGGCTGGCCAGCCAGCGTCCCAGGATGCCAGCGTCGCCCGCTGGCTGCCTCTTATCTCATGCCCCCCCTGGAGATTGGGACTTGGGACCGATCCAACGTAGTTGCTATAACGCGGGTTCAGTTCTCGGGTTCGAGGGGATAAGGTCTGCTGATGTTGAGCTGAGTTGGGTGGGGTGGTGTACGGTGGAGGCACGAAAGGTCGTAAGAATCTGCGATTACGGCGAAGTAGGCGTCCGGCGTCGGTCCGGATGAGGTAGCTGCGACCGCGTGGAAGTTGTTCGAGAACCTCAGCAAGGAGGGTCCAATGTTTTGTGCGGTGATCCTGGACAAGGACTATTGCTCCCACTTCCAAATGTGAGAGTGGCTTGGCGTTGCGATTGTATCGCTTCCGGAAGGAATGTTCTCTTACATTTTGCTGCAAGAGGTACTGGGCCATCTGGATCTGCTGGGGCGTGCCAGAGGTGGTGATGACCCGTTCGTTGCTACCAGGTTGAGACTCATCTATGGTGATCCCCGCACCAGACTCGCGCCGGATCTTCCTGATGCGTTGACCACCTTTCCCAATGATGGCACCGGCGAGATCATTTGGTATAGTGACTTGTGATGAGCCTTTTTTCGGAACGACTACCATAGGATGGCACCAATCGATGGCTTCGCCGACGGGTACCTGTTCGATTATCCCTTTCGCCAACATGGTATCGAGTTGAGTTTTGACGGGGTCTCTCCAGTGAAAGGGAACGTTGTATGCCCGGTAGCGTTTGCAAGGAACGGCATCTTTAACTAGTTCGATAGACATGGGGGGTCCTTGCATGGGTTTTAACACTGTGTCGTCGAACGCTCTAGCATAATGGGTAAGGATAGACTGCTTATCGATCTCATTGGCTCTCACCGAGGTCGGCGGAAACGTTAGAACTTGTCCGTTGGTTATGGCATTGACGATCATTGAATGGGGCCAGTTATCCGGCAGAAGTCCTAAGGCTTTGCATCCGCTCTTGCTCAAGAGAGGGGCGTTCAGGTGCTTGCAGACTCCAACGGTAGTACTGTAGGTTTTCCCGTTGAGATGCAGAGCCGCGACGAACGATCCACAAGGACTTAAGCTGATGCCGTTGGCTCCTACGCAAGGGACGTTCTTCGGGTTGAGTGCAGATCGGGTCTGCTCATCCAGTAACAGGAATTCTGATTCTGGGATTAGATCCAGATCTGACCCCGGGTCCGCCAGCCAACGGATTTGGTGTAACTTATGGTTGATATCGGTCGGAATGGTTATGAGTTCGTTGCGTACTCCAGCTGCAACAACTGTGTTTGAGGGTCCTGGTTGGGACTGATTGTTTCTGGTTGCGGGTGGCGGGATATTAGGTTTGGTTGTGGGTTTCCGTTTCAGTTGTCGGCAAACCCTTCCGTAATGCCCGGTGATGCCGCATTTGTTACACTCTATGTCTTTTGCTGGGCACTGGTCACGGCGGTGTCTTGGGTTAGCCCCACATCCGGAGCAGGGGTCGTTAGGATCATAGGGTTTCTGAAAGAAACGGTTGGCCTTAGGTGAGGTTTCAGACGAGCTGGCTTGTTGATGCTTGTAGGTTGATGGTGCACGTCTGGTTGCAATGAAGGCTTCGGGGGAGGTGGTTGGGGAGGGTGAAAGAGTCGCGCCCACGGCGGTAGCACTCTCATGTGCGATACAAATTGAGAGGACTCGGTCCAGGGAGAGGTCGGAATTGTACTGCTCCGCCAGTACTTTTCGTTGGAGGTCTTTATCAAACAGGCCACATATTAACCTGTCGCGGATACGGAGTTGCTGTTGATAACCAGCAAGGGCAAACGTTTTCCCACAAGCTCTTTTTGTGCATATTGTAATACACGGGTCGCCGCATGTGCTGCACTTAAAATCCAGCTCATGTGCACACGAGTCATCAAGAGCTTTAAGGGCTGCGAAGTAGCGATCCACCGATTCTCCGGTTTGTTGGTCCCTACGATGAAAATCTTGCCGATCAAGGAGGGGGTTTCGCTTCTTGCGTAGGTAGGCCTCGAGAGCATTCACGGCTTCATCGAGGGTGGTGGTGGTAGAAATATGAAGGCGGCCTGATTGCCAAAGGATGGTCCATTCGGAATGGAGGGCGGCACGCAAAGTCACTTGCTGTGTGGATAGCGGGAAGGTGGCTACTTGGGCGTCCACGTAGTCGTTCCAACGTTGTTTCCAATCGCGGAAAAAAGACATCGTTAACTCCTCCGGGGAAGCCAGTTTAGGAAGCTGGATGATTTTTGTGGCGTGGTGAGGAGGAGCTCCTAATGGGACTGTCGGTGTCGGATCCCGAGTAGCCATCTGCTGCAACAGTGCGGCTATGGACCTGAGGATGTCGGTGCTGGTCGGCGAGGCAGGGTTCTCTGGAGGGGTTTGGGATGGTCGGCGATTCCTTCTTGAGGGCATCTTGATTACTAATTGTCACTGAGCTGTCACTTAAAAAACGGCTAAAATTAACCGAATGTCGACTGCGCCATGTTCTACCGCGTTAGGGTAAAGGTTCGAGCTGCAGTGAGAACTATAAATTAATAATTTATATTTTAATAAGTGTCCAAAAATTACATACAATTATAAGAGGCAGATGGAGTGCAGTTTTTACTCCACCAGCGCCTAGAGTATTATATAATGGAAGGAACCGCCGTAGGTTGTAGAGACGCGCGGTCAACACCAGGCGACATCAGGCAGTGTTCGAAAAGTGCGCGCGCAGCCCCCGGTGCGCGCGCAGGCCGGCTGGCCAGCCAGCGTCCCAGGATGCCAGCGTCGCCCGCTGGCTGCCTCTTATCTCAGCTCCCAGGCCATACGATGATGCATCAGCTGAGACCATGGTCTTCTTAGAGATGTCAAAGCTTGCCAGAACTCGGTCACTGGCCAGAACGTCTTTGACTTTCTCGAACGCCTTTTTCTGTGGTGAGCCCCAGATGAAACTAACATCTTTCTTTCTTAGGTCGTTTAGTGGCTTTGTGATTTCCGCTAAGTTTGGAACAAAGCGGCCTAAGAAATTGACCATGCCCATAAAACGTTGCACCCCGTGCACGTCAGTTGGCGGTTTCATCTCGGCGATGGCTTTGACTTTCTTTTCGTCCGCCTTGATACCGTGTTCGTCGATGTAATGTCCCAGGAATGTGACGTTGCTTACACCGAACTGACACTTTTCTTTGTTAAGCGTAATTCCTGAGTTCTTTAGGCGTCTCAAAACTTCGTGTAGTGTCTCGTCATGCTCTTCCTTTCTCTTTGCGAAAATGAGGATGTCATCCATGTGACAGATTACCCCATTGACTCCGCGTAGGATAGCAGACATGCGTTTCTGGAAGTGTTCTGGAGCGCTAGAGATCCCAAAGGGAAGCCTTTTGAATTTATATCTGCCAAAGGGCGTAATGAAAGTCGTCAGCGTTTGGCTTTCTTCTGAGAGTTTAATCTGCCAAAATCCACTGTTAGCATCCAGCCTGGAAAAGATTTTGGCCCCGTTGAGTTGAGCTAGTTCATGTTCAAGGACAGGAAGCGGGTGAAGCTCACGTTCCACACTCAGGTTAAGCCGGGACAAGTCTACACAGATCCTGATTTTCCCGTTTGGCTTTCCAGCTAGGACGATCGGTGCGCACCACTCCGTTGGCTCATCAACTGGTTCGATGACTTCCTGAGCCACCATGGCATCCAGTTGCTCTTTTAACTTCGGCATGAGCGGAAGAGGCACTCGTCTTGGGACTGGTATGGAGAAGGGCTTGGCACCTTCCTTCAACTTGATGTGATAGGGCTGTTCAAGAAGCCCCAGTCCTTCAAATAGCTTAGGGAACTCTCGTTCAGGATTGACATCCGTTGTTCCGTTGATGACAAGATCAATTCGTTTGACGAGTTGGAGGTCTTCACAGGCTCCGACACCCAGCAGAGGTTGCTCCAAATGGTGGACCACGTACACGGTTTCCTTCATTTCACGTGTGTTAGCTCGGAGCTTCGCCACGAAGGTCCCAGCATTCTCCAATCTTTGGTTCGCGGCCGCCATCAGTTGACCGTCGGTAGGCGTCAGTTGGACGTTGCTGAAATACCGCTTGTACAGAGAAAATGGTATCAGTGTCACATCCGAGCCCGGATCCAACTTGAAGTGGATTGCAGTGCCGTTGACTCTTACTGTTGACTTCCACCTGCTCTTTCTGCTTCCCAGCGTAGGCTCGCGGACAGCATATACATATGAGACCTCCCGCACTGGGGTTTCCTCCGAGGATATGGCGTTCACCTCATTGTTTTTTCTTCGACAGAGATTAGTGTAATGTCCCTTTTTCCCGCACTTTCCACAGACTTTGTCCTTAGCGGGGCACTTATCTCTGTAACGATAATGATGCTTGGTAGTCCCACAGTTAAAGCAAGTTGGAAATTTTTTTCCTTCGTCTGTTTCCTTGGCACTGTCTGTTTGTCTAAACGTTGATCTGCCATTGTCCTTGCCATGACCGGATGCTTTAGGCTTCTGCTTGGCCACTTTCCGCGTTGTGTCGACCTGCGATGTAGAAGGGTTAAGATCCTGTTGTTCACGCATCACAGCTTCCCACTGACGGGCGATCTCGACTGCTTTGGCCAAGGTCAGGTTTTCGTTTAGCATCAGTTTCTCCGACAACTTCCTATCTTTTACTCCAAGTACTATACGATCACGAATAAGCTCCTCGCGCAGATTAGCGTATTCGCAGTGCTCAGATATTCTGTGCAAAACTGTTACGAATTCCTCGATGGTTTCTTCCGGTCGTTGACTCCTTAATCCGAACAAAGCCCGCTCATACACCACGTTGCGTTTGCCAATAAAGTGGTTGTCGAACGCTTCAATGACTTTGTCGAGGTTCTTTGCGTCATCTGCTGAGAGATTGAACGCAGAGTGGATTTCCTCAGCCCTCTCCCCCATAAGATATATCAATGCTGTGATCTGATATTCTTGTTCCTTGGCGTTCAAGTAGGAGAGAAGTCTGTATCGAGAAAATCGCTGTTTCCAGCTTGGCCATTCCTTGGCGTCGAAACTGAAGTTAGGAGGCGGAAGAAAGGAATTTGATTCCATGTCAGGTTTGATTGCACAAGAGTGGAATTAATTAAAAAGGCACTTACTTGGGCTCTTCACGATCCCGCCGCTGCCACCATGTTGTGTTGTGCCCGTTGATTTGTCAATAATCCACTCTGAGTCGTCGGAGCTCCCTTGGTACCGGTTTTATTTATAACCAGTGCCGGAACATAAGGGAGAACACCACACACAGCTAGACGCGGAGTTAGTCCTCCGCTCGCAGCCGACACTCAAACAAACTGCCGAGATCTAGTTTCGGCTGGTTCCCGCCGTCACCTCGGCGCCGCTAGGCTCGTGAGGATTCTTGCTGAACCCTCAACAGTTTCGGTAACAGCATTGTTGCCATCATGAAACAAAGTACTGAATCTGTACTTTCATTCAGCACCTTCATTCACTATTCATTCAGTACTTTTGTCAGATAAAGGTAACAATACTCTTACCGAAACGTCATACACTATTTATTTATTTGGATTTGGTCTTATTATACCTTGTGTTTTCAACTCGCAAGGAAAAACTTATCCATTAGAGTGTTGGATTAAAGAGGTTTGACTGTGGTTACAGCAAATAATCAGAGATGAGTTGTGTGAACTAGACTATGTATGATAAGTCATCCTGACTGTGTGTCCAGTGCTCTGCTCCTTTCCATGGTGATCTGTCTGATCTGGATAGTGTTCATGGGGTGGTACACTGCTCTGGTGGTGTGGGCCTCCATCTTTGGCATCTACGCCTTCCTCATCTTTGGTTAGTAAATGCTACACCCTACTTTGTTTCAATGTGTGATCTAAGGGGAAACAACATTCACTGTATACCTGCAACCCCAAAACACATTATTGACTGTATTGACTCATCCATTGATTAGCTATACTCTTCCCCGGCAGACACCATCAAAAGTCTCAAGCTCTACAAGCTTGATACCCTAATATGATTGAGTGGAGGTAAGAAAGAAGAAGACTGCATACCTAAATCTGTACAGTAGCCAACCCCTCTCTAAAGGACAACAACACCTAGCTGTATTGCCAATATGTTCCTTAGAAGAATGTGTCCTCCTACTGGAAATCAGTTAGTAGGTTAAAATGGTACTAAAAACTGCCCTTTGTATAGAGGTTCATGGAGGTTCTACTGTATAACAATCAATATTACATTTTTATATGCAAAAAAGAGCACTTTTAAAGGGAGAGGTGACCTTTTTTATACTTGAATTCTCACCTCCTCCTTCAAAATGACAAAGTACAGTAGAGCCTCCTATGAGGATCAACCATAAAACCTGGATATTCCCATGTAGTGCAGCTATCTCCAAGGTTGGTGGTCATCAAGGAACATCATTCTGTGAACTTCCTATCTTCTAATTGCAGATCATTCTATTAATTATTAAATCATAATTATGGTGGGTAGTTAGCAATTAGTGCACTATTTGTAGAGAGTGTTTAGTGTACTTATACTAAAAGGTAGTTAAAAACTACTTACCATTAACTATGCATTACATTTTTTGAATTTAAGGTCTTGTTATCTTTTCATTTATAATCCTAAATTTTGTGTTTTATTTTTTATTTTTATAAAGAAGGGTTGTTTCATTGTTGTAGAATAGAGGAAATACAAATTTTCTAATAAACTAATACAACTACACTACATATATATATATATATATATTAGACAACAAAAAGGCATATATTGGATTTTATAAAAGATTTATTTTGCAAATATTTTATGGCTGACTGAACGCCAACCTTTATGGAGGCATTACATTTTTGTATACACAGCGCTGCATAGTGTTATAATATCACAGTTGAAATCATTTAAAATACTAAGTAGGATTTCAACTGTGATATTATAACACTATGCGGCGCTGTGTATACAAAAATGTAATGCCTCGATAAAGGTTGGCGTTCAGCCAGCCGAAATATTGGCAAAGTAAATCTTTTATTAAATCCAATATATGCTTTTTTGTTGTCTAATGAATTAAATATGGATTGCTCTATTTTCAAAACAATGTATATATGACATAATAAAAATCATATTTTTATTATTCATTAATATAATTATAATTTAAATAATCATAGAATTAACACAGAGTTAATTTTTTAAAATCCTTAACAAAAGGAGTACAACGCAATATTGTTTTTTGTATATACTTAGAATATCATATAGAATTGTATGTATGAAAACTGTTTGTTCTTAAAAATATAATCATTAAAATAAATTCAATTTTGGATATAAAGTTATCATTTTCAATTCAATCCACGACTGCATGAATGAATTGGTAACGTACCTAAAATACATATTTTTTTTACGACATCTTTATTAATAGTCGACAGGATGTATTTTAACCCTGTGCGAGAAGAATTCCAATAGATTTCAAAGCCATATATTGCAACTGGGATATTTGGGAAAAGATATAGATGGAAGAATGGCAATTATGGAAGTCGAAACTTTAATTAAGAAATTAAAAAGGATAAAAAAAAGTATAAAAGGCATTGAAGAAAATATCGAATCCATTGTGTCTATGGTAGATGTAAATGCAACGAAATGCAAACTAGAGTATGCAAATAATGATTTGATGAAAATGAGTGATATTTTCTTGCAGCAACTTGAAGATGATGAATTGAATGACGAAGTGGAAAATTGCATAGATAAGTGTATAAGATTAAAGTGTGAATTGGATTTAAGGCATAATGGGCAAGAAACATCTGAGAAAAAGGTAAATTTACATGTTAAAATGCCTAAACTTGAATTGCCAACTTTCGATGGTAGATTAGAATCATGGCTTTCATTTAAGGATCTATTTTTTTCTGCGGTTGGTTCTAACTCACAAATACCTAATATTGAAAAGTTACAATATTTAAAAGGCCAACTGAGAGGCGAAGCCCTAAGACTGGTAAACGCATTTCCAATTACAGCCGATAATTATGTTGA
The DNA here is from genome assembly GCA_030710605.1 of Cordylochernes scorpioides. NCBI lineage: Eukaryota > Metazoa > Arthropoda > Arachnida > Pseudoscorpiones > Chernetidae > Cordylochernes > Cordylochernes scorpioides. The sequence continues at coordinate 220,390,695 of CP092863.1, read as the reverse complement.
GGTTTGGCAAATCTTATTAACAAGATATGATAATCCAAAGGATCTGATTTTCACCCAAATAGATAATGCATTAAGATTACCAAAGTTAGCCGATGACAACCATAAGTCAATGTTTAAACTTCTAGATAGTTGCAACGAGATAGTAAGAACAGTGAAGGTATTAGGTTACCAAATCGATAGTTTATCTGATGTGTTTCTCGTCAAGATCATACAAGATAAGCTTGATAAAACCACAAGAAAACAGTGGGAATTGCAGAACAACCCAAGGGTTGTGCCTTCAAGTAAGGATTTAATGGAATTTCTAGAAATTCACGCAAAAAGCTTGCAGAATTTGCCAAATAAAGATGCAAATGTGGAGGAGTCATCTATTAAAAGGGAAACAGCCCCAAGAATGGAAGTACAACAAAAGCAATGGGGACATCCAGGAAGAAGCCCTATGGACTATAGTTCTAAAAGACGCCCCTGCCGAATTTGCCTAAACAGGGGACATGCCGGACGCTTCCATCCTGAGAATAGGTGCTGGTTTCGGGAGAAGGCCGTACAAGCCTCCCCAGCTGCAAGCTTCATGTCCGTGCCGTCTCGATCCATGGATACCTTGACGCAGACAGCAGCCCCTTCGAGCGAATGCCGACCAGCTCCCCTTCAACACTCCTGACGCCAAGGTCTGTATATAAATCTAAATGTGAATAATAACAGTATTGTAGCTCTCATGGATACTGGCTGTACCTTCTCTATAATTCCTCACCATATGATAGATAAGATTCAACCAAACTATGTTGTTTTTAATAATTTACCTCTTATTAAACAGACATCCGGTATGCTAAATATAAATTCAAAAATTAATGTTAATACAACTATAGGATTTATTACTAGAGATATTGATTTTTATTCCTCTGATATTAATTTGCCATATGTATTGCTTTCTTTACACCATATAAGATTATTTAAATTAGACATTGATTTTCAAAGTTTTACAATTACTCAATTTGGTAGAATTCTTAATGTTAATTACCATAACCCTAATAATAATAATTATACACATCATAATGTAATTCCTTTATTTAAATCTATTATTCCTCCTAATGAAAATGATTTTAGAAATTTTAATAGTGTAGAATTTGATGAAAAACTTTCACCATATGAAAAATCTGATTTAATTAAATTAATTAAGGAAAATAAGGAAGCGTTTGCTGCCCATAAAATGGATATAGGACATATTAAAGCAGATCCAATTAGAATTAAACTTACCTCACAAACACCTATTTCATTAAAGCCTTTTAGACCTTCCTTCTCGGACAACATTGAAATTAAAAGACAGATTGAAGAACTTTTAAAATATAATGTCATTAGACCATCTTATTCCTCCTATTCATCCCCTGCTATGTTGGTGAATAAGCGAAATGAAGGTAAAATTCGACTAGTAATAGACTACAGAAAATTAAATGATATAATAAAAAGAGATTCTGAGCCCATACCAAGAATAGATTCTATATTAGATAAGCTTTCAGAAGCTAATATCTTCACTACACTAGATCTTTTATCAGGTTATCACCATTTAGATATACACCCAGATGATAAAGAATACACAGCTTTTACTACCACTCACGGACTTTACGAATTTAATAAATTATCTTTTGGATTAAAAAATAGTCCAAGTCAATTCCAAAGAGTTTTAAGGCAAATTTTAAATAAATATGATGTTGATTTTTGCATGAATTACTTCGATGACTTCATTATATTTTCAAATAATTTTCAGGAACATCTGACCCATTTAAAAGTAATTTTAGATATTTGCATAAAGGAAAATATTAAGCTAAAACTAAGTAAATGTAAATTCGCTACTTATCAGATTTCTTTTCTAGGATATGAAATATCAAACCATCAATTTTCACCCAGCACTAATAATATAGAAACGATTAGAAAATTGAATTCCCCAAGGAATAAAAAGGATTTACAACGAGTTTTAGGATCTATTAACATTTATTCAAAATTTATCCCTAATTATGCTAAACTCAGACTCCCTTTGAATAATTTGTTGAAAAAAGATGTAAAATGGAAATGGGATGAAGAATGCGAAACCGCATTTTCTAAATTAAAAAATATGATAACCTCAAAACCTATATTAGCTATCTATAATCCCAAATATCCTATACACCTTTACACGGATGCTAGCCAAGAACAGATCGGATCTATCCTAAAACAAGAACAACCCGATGGGCTTTTAAAGCCAATAGCGTATAGAAGCCGTAGAATGACATCTTATGAATCAAACTATTGTGTAACTGAGCAAGAATGCCTTGCTATTATTGATGCTGTGGATTTCTTTTTACCCTACTTAGATGACGTGCATTTCACCATCCATACAGACCATGCTTGTCTAAAGTATTTGAAGAACATAAAGAACCCAAAAGGACGATTATTTAGATGGAGCTTAAAGCTCTCAATGTTTGACTTTGAGATAAAACACATAAGAGGAACTGAAAATAAAGAAGCTGATTTTCTCAGCAGATACCCCATAGCTCATTTTGTTTCTGACCCAGAACTAAAACAAGCTCAATTTGATGATAACATCAATGATAGGAAATATACTAAATTTAATGGACTTTTAACAATAAAGAAAAAAGGATTAATCAAAAGTGTTGTTCCACCATCATTAAGAGAAAAAGTATTAATAAGAGCTCATCAAGATTACGGCCATATAGGAGTATCTAAAATGTTAAATCTAATTTCCCCTATCTATTATTGGCCCTACCTAATTCAAGATATTTCTAATTATGTAAAACACTGTGAGGTGTGTCAACTCAATAAAATATCTCACCAGAAGAAATTTGATCTGTTGGAAAGTCTCCCCCCAGCTAAGGATCCTTTTGATCTTGTGTCTATAGACACAGTAGGTGGACTAAATTACTATAATTCCACAAAGAAATTCCTTCACATCATCGTAGATCATGCTACTAGATACATTTGGGCTTTCCCCTCAAAAAGTCAAACTACTGACTCATATATAAATTGCCTAAACAAAATTTTTCAAATACAAAAACCCAAACAATTTTTAAGTGACAGGGCACCATCATTTACTTCACCAAGATTTAGAAAATATTTGATTAACAATAACATTAAACAATTATTGACTTCATCATCAAGACCTCAGTGTAATGGGTTAAATGAACGACTTAACCAAACTATAATAACCAGGTTAAGATGTAAATTCAATAACTTGAAAGGAAAATCAATACCATGGACGAAATTGTTAGATTCAGTACTAAATGAATATAATAATACTCCCCATTCCATAACAGGCTATACTCCTACTTACCTTTTGTATGGTAAGCTCCCTTATGATCCCCCCTTAAAAGAATCAGAATTTTACCCCCCTATAGACACTGCCAGAACAAATGCCTATAATAATACATTAAAATTTCATCAGATAAATAAAATTAGATATGATCAACATTATCAACCTTCCACCTTTAAAGTAGGCGATAAAGTTTGGTTACAAACCTTTTACCATCCAGATAACCGAAAATTAATGCCTCCAATGTCTGGGCCATTTACAATCTTAAAACAGATATCCCCAGTCAATTATGAAATTGATAAACCCCAATCTAATTTAGGAAAAACTACCATGGTAATTCATTCATCCAAATTGAGGCCATACTACCCAAAAGAAGGATTTGAGTTAAAACTGACAAAAAGTAAAATACCCACTTTAGAGAAAAAACCAAGCTAACAAGTGGCACCTAAGGTAGTGAAAAGTAGAATCCCTCTTCTTACTAAATAATGGTAGGGAAATCTTAACATAAATAAGACAATACTAAAAATAACTACGCCTAAAAAGTGGGCCTTGAGAATATAATTTTTGTGCACAAATAAGATATACTATTTCAATATAAAACTGAGCTTTTAAAAAACACTCAAGGACTATGGAAGACTATATCTTTTTTCAGTTATAAATTATATATTAGATATAACTTGACACTTTTTCTTTTCAATTGTTGGAAATATTTTACATTTTGATTTTATTTGTTGAGAAATTCACTCATATGATTCTATATATTTTCCCTCACAAATTTTATATGGAACATTTCATATTCGAACATTCTTTTTTTTAATGTAAATAATAAAACTTCATGTGTAAATATTTTTCATTATGTGGAAATAACCCATTATTTTATGTTTTTATTCTGATCAAACCAAATAAATGTGAAACAAGATGTTGGATACCACTCGTCATTATGAGAAATAAATTTGTGATTTTCAAAGATATATATTTTTTTGGCATGTGGCAAAATACCTTTTGAATCTTGAGAGCCTGAGAAGGCCTACTCAATTCATGAGGTAAATCCCCTTATGAATTATAGGAAGGAGACACCTATAAATTCAAATAAGATTGGATAGTTTTCAGCTACTGTCAAACAAAGGTACAAATAAGAATATGTAGAATGAATAAAGAGAATCATTGATATAGTTTCAATTGGTATCCTCCATCTTAATTGATAATCTATGTAAATAATAATGATACTTTTTTTTTTTACTTTGAAAATTACTCCCTAATTTTTATCCTTGGAGGGAAGAAATGACATAATAAAAATCATATTTTTATTATTCATTAATATAATTATAATTTAAATAATCATAGAATTAACACAGAGTTAATTTTTTAAAATCCTTAACAAAAGGAGTACAACGCAATATTGTTTTTTGTATATACTTAGAATATCATATAGAATTGTATGTATGAAAACTGTTTGTTCTTAAAAATATAATCATTAAAATAAATTCAATTTTGGATATAAAGTTATCATTTTCAATTCAATCCACGACTGCATGAATGAATTGGTAACGTACCTAAAATACATCTTTTTTTACGACATATATATATAGAACTCAGCTGTGCCACAGCACAGGAGATTTTGACCCATTACTGTGTGTTCCACTACCACAGGTATCTACAGCTGTTACACCAACTACGTCCAGCTCAACCAGCCCCCACTGAACTGCTCCTATGACATCTCTCTGCAGAACCAATCAGTGGGTTCCAAGTGTTCCATGTGGAAATATGGAGGTGGGTGGTTCTCTCATTATGTTTTCTCTTTATTTATGTGCGGATCTAAATGGGACAAGAATTAATGTAAGAACTATCTGTCATTTATTGGCCATCTCTACACTCTAGCCATTTGGGCTACAACATTAGCTTTGTAACACAAGGTAATAAGACCAAAATAAATAGTGTCTGACATTTCGGTAACAGCGTTGTTACTGAAACTTCACTCACTATTTATTTGGATATGATCTTATTACCTTGTGCTTCTAATCTATAATTCAAATAGTACCTTATCACTACAAATTCAGAATACCTAACTTTAGAACTTTGTTTTGTACTATGATCTTCATTAGTCAATGGTGAGCTTTGATTTCATTTAAAGAATCCGTGAAATCTTTATAATCTCTCAGCCAAAGAGGTATTTATCTAACTTGGTCAAAACTTCTATGGTCAAAATGTTGAAATTGTATATATATTTTTTATAATTCCCATGTGCATGCTATATAATTGTTTCATTCTTATACTCTCTCTGTATGATAAAAAAATATTTGAGCTAATTGAAGAAATCAAAATTGTTTATACTTGTGAGTAAATATGTAAAAAAGGGAGTGACAATTAATTATACGCCAACCCAATATACACAAAGCTTTTATTAAGACACCACAGATAAGGCACAATTTGGATTATAGATTATAAACACAAGATAATAAGACCAAATCCAATTAAATAGTGTGTTAATAATAAATAATTAGTGTGTTAGTTGTTTCTAATTGGATTTGGTCTTATTACCTTGTGTATAAGACACCACAGATTCTCCTCTCTCATTGATGACTTGCAACAATGTCCTCACAATGATCAATCACCATCATGCAATGGGGAAGGAAGAAAGTGTTAAATCCAAGTTCTTATAACATAAAACAACTAAAATCATAATCATTGCTTATAGCTAATTCCTAATGATAGGGATGGTGTTAACTGACATTGAGCTAAGACAGTGTGAAAACAACTTCCAGTTTTAACACATGAATGTCACTGTAGCTAGTGGTGCCACTTACTCTCCTGACATAACACTTGATACCACTGTAGGTTGAGGATAAGTATTTAGCCATTCCTATCTCCTTACTTGCCACCATCTGTCTGGTAACAGTGAGTTTTGCCTTGGATCATATTACCGAAATGTCACACACTATTTATTTATTTGGATTTGGTCTTATTAACTTGTATGGCTAACATGTTCAACTATCCATATTGGAAAAAGTGGGTTGAATCAGTTGTGTTGCAGGGATTGGCCTGCTGGTCGGGACCATCATCCTCTCCTTGATCCTCTTCTATGTCAGGAACAAGATCCGCCTGGCCATTGAGCTCATCAGGGAAGCCAGCAGGTAGTCTCCACTGTAGTTGATTGCTGAGTCTACAAGGCTCACTACCTCTCTAGGGCCATTTCTAGTTGAAGATCTCATCAACCTTTTATATATAAGTTTGTTGTCCTTTTGACATAACCACCCACTGTCACCCTTTTCATAAAAGGTAGAAAGCTTATTAATGATATATTGTCTTTTCACTTAATAAACTTTCTACCTTTTTTTTTAAAAGGGCAACAGTGGGTTGCCAAAATGACAATACACTTTTTTTTTTAAAAGGTTGAAACATTTAACATGTCTTCTTCTTCTTCTTTCTTATCTCCACACAATCATATTAGGGTATCAAGCTTGTAAAGCTTGAGATCATGACTAGGTGAAGTAGAATGTGTCTGCCTTTGTCATTAAGAATGGGAGCACTACTCAGTGGCAGGCCGACTTGGCTCCAAAATAAATGGCCGCCTCTGACATGAGGAACAGACGCCATGTGCAGCCGCTCCTAAAATGGAGTACAAACACTACTCATCCTGTATCCCTGGATTAGAAGCCCTTACAGGGTACTATCAGCCGGGCCATCTGAGCCCAGGTTTTATAGTGAGCTTGTTACTGCTCCCCCTCCTCCTTTTTCATCCGGGCTTGGGACCTGCAAGGGCAGAGTTGCATTCAACATGTGAATTAATCAAATTCCAACCTCTAATTATGGTGTTCTCTCTAAGATCAATTATATAGAGATGAAAAGTAATCATCAAGTGTCGGAATTAACAATCATTGTAAATACCAACCATCAAGTATGGATATAACACTGATCTTTTCTTCTTCTTCTCTACTTTAAAACTCTTTGTGAACATTGATAGATTTAGGTATTATAATTGATAAGCTATCAAAGTTTTAAACCAGCCATTCCCCTTGTATTGATGTCTTTGTCCCTTCTCTTAGGTTGTCATTTAAGCAATTGTGGTTGAAAGCCATACTGAGTGTTCAATATTGTATTTACAGGTGAACCAAAGTCCTATGTGTAGTGTGCTTCCTCATGCAGGTGACAAGCTGTGTTCTATATACAGTAAAACCCCTCTATAACAAACCCCAATGAGACTGAACCTGTAGTTCACTATAGCCATGGTTCATTATAGCCGTAGTTAACTGTATCATAAAATAAAAATGGGGATTATTTCAGGTTCATTATAAGAGAAGATTTGCTATATCCCAGATTTGTTTTAGCTGGGTTTTACTGTAATAAGTGTCTAGCTGTTCTCTCCACTGCTGCTACTCTACAATTAAGGATATATAACATCCATTGATGTGCTCTACCCATCACCGACAGACACCATCAACAAGCTTGACACCCTAATATGATTGAGTGGAGATAAGAAAGAAGAAGAAGGATATATAACTGTAGGAAGTGGGTTAAGACAGGTTGTGTTCCAGCTCTGTCCTGGCCTACAGCATGGTCCTGGTCTACCCAATGATGCCTTTTGTCCTGGAGGTGGGAGTGTTCTTCCTCTGTGGCTTCTTCAGCCTGTATCCTCTTGTACACCTTGGTTCTTTTATATATGTATTCTCACACCATGTTAATCTCCCACCCATTGGCTTGCTTCTGCTACCATTTAGGCAATGCCATACACACTGCCTTTCTTGGGGAGACTAAGCTGTCATTAAGGTTCCACAGATTGTAATTTTAAAGGGAATCAGTTTGGATTTTTTCAAATTTTAAATGGGCAATTCTATTGAGTGTTGAATTAATGGGAGGTTACTCTCAAAAGGTAACAAGACCAAATTCAAATTATTGAAATGTTCGTGATGTTTCGATAACAACGTTGTTACTGAAAGGCACAATTTGGATTATAGATAATAAACACAAGGTAATAACAATGCTGTTACCGAAACGTCGCACACTATTTATTTATTTGGATTTGGTCTTATTACCTAACGTTGTTACTGTTACAAACATTTGAATAATTTGTATTTGGTCTCTTGTTACCTTTTATTTCTAAGCTATAATCCAAAATGTACCTTATCAATGAGTGGTTACTCTGTGTAGTTGGCATCTTCGGATTTGATTTTATCTTAGCTTTATATTTTCATATACAATTGAAATTTTAGCATTTCTTTTTCACCATTAAAAAAATAATAATTCTAATTTTCAGGGATTGAGGGCCCTAAGTTGATGAAGATATTTAATTCATTGTTATAATACCTTGATAAAAGTTAGTGTTCAGCCAACTGAAATATTGGTAAAATAAATGATATTTTGATCCAATATATGTCTTTTTAATTCAATATTGATAATTCAGTGATATTTGAGAGCTGTAATTAGTTAGGTGTGTTTTATCTGTATATTTGAAGTTTGTACCTTGACCATGTCCAAGTAATGTTGTGTCACTGGGAGCAACGGAGCACAAACCCAATGCCACCGGTTACCTCTTCATCAGAGATTTCTGCGAGAACAGTGTAAGTAGCTTTAAACTTTCTATCTAAGACTGGCCTCATTGTTGCTGTAGAACAAAGTGAAATGGTGTTTTATGGTGGTGGCGTATCCCAAAAAAGCCTCAGATAGTTTTTCTGAGTGAATAAAGTTTGCCAATTACAAACCTCTCCAGGTGCAAGACCAACAAAATGATATCTACCAAAGTGATGTCTACAAATCACAAATTGTGTGGTGTAGAGCTACGGGAGAGCCACCCTGCCAGACTACCAACACTACGGCACCTACGAGACCAACATTGTCTGCAGCCTGCTGAAGGTGGCAGGCAACTGGGTCATCACTACCCTCAACCTCTACAACCTCTTTGGCCTCCTGTGGGCCGTCTCCTTCCTCAAGGGTCTCAACCACCTAGTGCTGGCTGGGGTGTTTGCCACCTACTACTGGACCTTCAGGAAACCTGAGGACTTGCCGCTCATGGCCCTGCCTTCCTCTCTCTACAGGGCTGTCAGGTAGGATACCTTCTGTTGGTGTATGTATGCTACAATGGTGGGTTGTAGTTACAATGCTTATACTGTAGGTACACCATAGGTCTACACATGTAGTACCAGGCTATGATAATCATAGTGGGTAGGGATTTGAGACTGCTTGTACTGTAAGTACACCACATGTCTACACATGTAATACCAGGCCATGATAATCATGGTGGATAAGGGTTTGTGACTGCTTTTACTATAGTTACACCACACATCTGCATGTATAGGGTAATTCGTGGAAGAAATTGCAATCTTAGTATTATAAATAAATAAGAATGAAAACTTTTCAATTTCCTTTTTATGATCAAGTATACAATTTGGATTATTGATTAGAAACACAAGGTAAATAAGAACAAATAATGATAACCATGGTTACAATAAATGGAACTTGGGACTTTAGAATAATGATGTTAGAACCAAGTTGCTGTTATAAAGAAAGCTGTTTAAAAAAGGTTTCACTATATTTGGTGTTGTTACCACGTGATTCGTTACATAAACTCAATATTACCAGGAAAAGAATAATATATTCAAATAAATATAATTTGCATAGCTCACCACAAAATAAAAATTGCATATCCTCCACTTAGGCACCTTCAGTAATGGCAATATGAGGAGTACAAACACAAGGTAATAAGACCAAATCTAAATAAATAAATATATATACAGTTAAACCTGTCTATAGCGCCCTCTCTTGGACTCACCAAAATAGTGCTATAGAGAGGTCACTTTTAATGTAAAATTTTTACATTTTAGTGTTTAAAATCGGGTGCTATAGAGAGGAAGGCGCTATTTAGAGGGGGCGCTATAGACAGGTTTAACTGTATTTATTTATTTGGCTTTAGTCTTATTACCTTGTGTTTATAATCTATAATTCAAATTGTGCCTTACCGAGATGTGTACACTGTGTAGGTATCACCTGGGGTCCATTGCTCTGGGAGGTTTCCTCATCAGTATCACCAAGTACTTCCGACTGATGCTGGAGTACATCTATCGCTCCACCAGGGGGAGTGACAATCCCATCTCCAAGCTGGTTGTGAAGTAAGTTCTTGTTTGTTGTTGTACAGCAGCACAGCTTAACTGGTGTTGTGTAGAGCCTGTAGCTGCTGCCTCTGGATCTTTGAGAAGTTTGTCAAGTTCATCTCCAAGAATTCCTACATCATGGTACATCTTGTTGTTTCTTATCCCCTTGTGTAAAGATTACACGAATTCCATGAGTTCATGCTCCTCGAGCTGTTTTATGATGAGCAGTGGCCTCTCCCAAAGGTCCTGTTTAGTGCATCTAATGCAAGCCAAAATGTGTTCTGGAGCTGCAGGTACCAAACTACATTTTGGGCAAGTGGGGTAAATTTTGTTATTATTTTCTATCTTCAATGGCTTGAGATGGCCTGTTCTAAGTCTTGTTAGTGTTGTTTGATGTTGTCTATTTCTGATGTTCAGAGCTCCTGAATGGTACATCATGGTTACATAGTTACATCTTGTTGATTTGGCTGAACTCAACACAACTTTAAATGTGCCATTTCTCACTCTTTTGGTACAGTATAACCTCCATGAGAGGAGGAAACCTCTATACAAACATCAGTTTTCATCGACAAAGTTATCATTTAGCTGCCCTCCCTGAAGGAAACTTTGGCTCTGTAACTAGGTATTGTCCTTTACAGAGAAGTAGCTCGCTACTAAATTTGAATGTAATGAATTCTCTCTTTAATCAGACTCTCTTTCTTTTGTGAAAATCTGATGCCATCTTCTCTCATACCTCTGCCAATCTTTGGAACAAACAGAAAGGAACTCTTCATCATGAACCATAAACCACTCCGCCTTTGCCGGTCCCAAGCCCGGATGAAAAAGGAGGAGGGGGAGCAGTAACAAGCTCGCTAAAAAACCTGGGCTCAGCTGGCCCGGGTGATTATACCCTGTAAGGGCTCCTAATCCAGGTATACAGAATGAGCAGCGTTTGTACTCCATGTTAGGAGCGGCTGCACATGGTGTCAGTTCCTCATGTCAGAGGCGGCCATTTCTTTTGGAGCTAAGTCAGTGGCCTGCCACTGAGTAGTGCTCCCAGTCTTAATGACAAAGGCAGACGCATTCTACTTCACCCAATCATGATGGTTGCCAAGTCTCAAGCTTTACAAGCGCTTGATACCCTAATATGATTGAGTGGAGATAAGAAAGAAGAAGAAGAACCATAAAGAATACCCACCATGATTATCATGGCCTGTACCACGTGTACTAGAGATAAGCAAAAGAAAAATCTCCGTGAACTGGTGTGGAGTCTGCAACAAGCACCATTTCCACCTAGTCTATGGATCTTGAGCTTCATGACAGAGAGAAATACAAAGCATATGTTTTAAGACTGGGAGCAGTAGCTCCTCAGTAGCAGGCCGACTTGGCTCCAACTTAAAATGGTCGCCTCTGACATGAGAGACAGATACCATGTACAGCCAGCCACTCTTAACTTGGAGTACAGACACTGATGATGACTGTTCTGTCTGGTTCAGGAGCATTTACAGGGTATTATCAACAGGACCAGTTGAACCCAGGTTTTTTTTTAGCAAACTTGTTACTGCTCCCCCTCTTTCTTTTTTATCCGGGCTTGGGACCAGCAATGGCAGAGTTCAAACCTGTTGTATAAGGTTAAAAACATGTGATCCCATGCTAATGTACATGTGTTATCTAGCCAGTTGTTTGTCTCAATTCCCTGAGTGTGATTTCTACCTCAGACTAAATGTTAAATAGAGAGTTGGTGGTTTCAGATTGCATCCTTTGGTTATAACTTCTGCCACGGGGCAAGTGAAGCCTTCCTACTTCTCCTCAGGAATGTTGTCAGGTGAGCTCTCTCCATGTGTCTCTGAAATTTCTTTTTGTGCAAATTTTATAATAGCAGAATACACTTTTTTAAAGAACTAGTTGTACTTTTTTTTTTTTTCAAATCTAAAGACTTTTAAAATTTGATAAGGCACAATTTGGATTATAGATTATAAACACAAGGTAATAAGACCAAATCCAAATAAAAAAAATAGTGTGTGACGTTTCGGTAACAGCGTTGTTACCATCTTCAGACAAAAGTACTGAATTAAGAAACATTCAGTACTTTTGTCTGAAGATGGTAACAACGCTGTTACCGAAACGTCACACACTATTTTTTTATTTGGATTTGGTCTTATTACCTTGTACTTTTAAAATTTGTACTTTAGCAGATGCTATAACCTTGTTTAGGTATTCTTACTCATCATTATATACCTAACTATTTCAATGCCTATCAAGCCCACTATTGAACATTCACTCACATGCCAGTTTATGATGTTGAGCCTTCACTCTGGTGCCAATCAGACACTTGCACATCATCTAAGTTTTAACATTTATTCTCCAGCTATTATAGTTTAACTGTATTTGATGGTAACACAAGGTAATAAGACCAAATAAATAAATAGTGTGTGACGTTTCAGTAACAGCATTGTGTTACCAAAAAGTTACATACTATTTATTTATTTGGTATTGTTACCTCATGATTGAAATGTAGAGTTTGAAGAGATGTGTGTTCACAGGGTGTTGGTGTTGAACAAGATAACTGACCTGGTGTTGTTCCTGGGAAAGATGAAGATAGTCCTCTTGATGGGTGAGTCAGTCTCACATAGCCTGTCCACACGTGTCTATCTGTGTGTTGTTGTTGTTTCTTATCCTCTTGTGTAAAGATTACACAAATTCCATCAGTTCATGATCTCATGGAATGGGGTATAGGGGTGCAGCTTTCGTTGATCATGGCATCACGATCCAGGCACACTTTGGTAAAAGTCTTACTTTGCTGTACACCTTTGCTGCTGACTCTAACATGAGTACAGACACAGCTCCTCCGTATTCCTGGAGTGGAACCATTGCTGAGGTCTATCAAACCCGGTCAGTTGAACTCAGGATTTTTAAAGAGGGAGTGTCCCTCCTGGTTACAGCATCAAGTCTACCGGAACAAGACTTGTGTAGAGAGTTTACTGTACCTCCCAACAATGTCCAATGTACCACAGGCTAGGTACTGTGTTTATCTGTGTAGAACTGTATTACACTCTTGGAAGGTGAGAACTAACTGTGTGCAGGTATCCTGAGCTACTTCTACTTCTCTGGCAAGATAGTGGAGGATGTGCCAGCTGTCCACTACCTGGCCAGTCCCATTGTGGTGAGGACATGTTCTGATCTGTGTGCTATGGCTAGATCTCTCTCCCTACTAAGTGGCAGACACACAAAAATATATCCTCCATTAATTAATATCTAAAAAATAACAACATCATTTTATACACAAGATAATAAGACCAAATCCAAATAAATAAATAGTGTGTGACATTTTGGTAACAATGCTGTTACTGAAATGTCACACTCTTTTTATTTGTATTTGGTGTTATTTCCTTGTGTTTATAATCGATAATCCAAATTGTGTGTGCCATATGAATATTATTTCATATGTTAAGGTGGTGGGACTTCAGCATTTTTTTTTGTATATTGCTAACCACTAAATCGAAATTACATTTCTTCCAGTTAGAGACATTCATTAATAGGAAATAAAAACATCAAGGCACGAAATTTTATTTTACACATAAAATAAACTTCTACTGTCCTTACTGCGATGAAAAAATATTGGGCGGGGGGGGGGGGGGAACTTGGCTCATCAATGGTGAACCCTCCCAGCGGTTTCGCTAATTTAATCTACCAGACCGCTTCTTAGAGCTCTAATACTGTATTGGATTATTATGGTTATATATGCTATACTGAAGGATGGAATCTTAGAAATGGTATAGAGGCAAACTATGAAGACATAAGCCATGGACATCATTAATGGCTATGTGATAAAATAAGGTACAATTTGGATTATAGATTATGAACACAAGGTAATAAAGCCAAATCCAAATAAATAGTGTGTGACATTTCGGTAACAGCGTTGTTACCATCAGACAAAAGGTGATGTTAACAACACTGTTACCGAAATGTCACACACTATTTATTTATTTGGATTTGGCCTTATTACCTTGTGGCTATGTGAGATGTATCTTATATGTGTACACTGTGTAGGTGGGGTATGAATTCCCTTCAATGTTACGGTGTTGTTGTGTAGATCATCTGTATATGTAGCTACATCGTGTCCACCATCTTCTTCCAAGTCTTCCATGTGGCCGTGGACACCCTCTTCCTCTGTTTCTGTAAGTCTCTTCCAACCTGGACATGGTCATTGTCCTCTTCTTACTTGCTTGCTCTACTCAATCAAGTCTGTCAAGTTAGTTGGTGGGGGAATTGTATAGACCACATATTTTCCCTGACCCAAGAACTAATACTGCATTAGCCACTTTTTCTAAAGAAAAATTGCTTCACTTGCACCTGATTTAACCCCTCAATGGGGCTCTGGCACATCTTGTAAGTGGAAAAAAAGTCAAATCGCTTTCTATCTGTGCACAGACATATGGTGTATTTACAGTAAAATCAGTTTGCAAACCCTTACTCATCCTTCACGATTTATAAACACTTCTTATAAGATATAGTCAAATGTTTTTAATTAAGCTCGTTGAAGAGCGATTATCACATGAAAGCTAGCAATTTAAAATTGTTATGTACTCTTCTACCTAATATCCAATAGGTAGTGTAGTTTCTATTAAAAGATATTGTATGTTACTGTTATATATTTGTATAATATTTTATTATTACAGAATTATCATAAGAACTAAAAACATCTCACGCTATATATTGATTACATCACACAACAACAACCAAGTTCTTGGTCAAAACCATGTATACATGTTATATATGAAAAAACAATAGAAAAAAATAAAAGATAAGTGGATCAGGTGTTGATATTAAAAATAAAGAAGGCATCTCCTGACCACGAGCATATGTACTTTTTAGATGTCAGAGCGCCATCTAGTGAAGCAAAAATAAATAAATGTTTAGGTTATTTTTGCTCTGCCATCTAAAAAGTACATGTGCTCGTAGTCAGGAGATGCCTTCTTTATTTTTAAATATTATATATATTACAAAAAGAAACTCATTGTGAACAGAGACATACATAGTGTAAAATCAGTTTGCAAACTTCATCAGCATGTGACTCAGTAACAACATGAAAGAATGGTGGTGCCCAGTGGAGGATTGTGAGCGCAACGACGGCACCCCAGAGAAACCCTACTTCATGTCGCGCAAGCTCATGAAACTGCTGGGCAAGTCCAACCTGCTCAGACAATCGGATGGCTACTCCGCCACGCCATCTAGATGATCAAATAGTTCCTATTCCATCATTATATCTCCACCATTTGTGATATCATCTGTAAAATAATAAATATCTGTTGTCTATATATAATACCTCTTTAATTCAACCAATCACAATAAATTATAAGGCACAATTTGGATTATAGATTATGTTCCCATCCCTGGACACTTTATTTTTCCGTTTATCATTACTCTTCACAATTCATCCTTTCATACTTCATCCCTAAGGTTAGAAATAATCGTTATTTCTCCTTAAAATAAATTTTGATTTTTCGTTCAAAAGAAACACATGCGGTATAATTTTCAAATGTCGTTCTACAATAGATTATGTTATTGTTTCTTATCCCCTTGTGTAAAGATAACACAAATTCCTTGAGTTCATGCTTCTCAAGTTGTTTTATGATAAGATTTATAGATTATAAACACAAGATAAGACCAAATCCAAATAAATAAATAGTGTGTGATGTTTCACTAACAACACTGTTACCGAAAGGTCACACATTATTTATTTATTTGGATTTGTTCTTATTACCTTGTGTTCAATGACAAAAAAATGTTCACTAACAAAGAGTGAATATAATGTTTCTTATTCCTTCTGATAGAATTTAGATGATCGCCAAGAGTCAGTTCTATTGTTGATGTTCCCAGAGGTCCTTTTTAGTGGACTATATACAGGACAGCAGGTGTTGCAGGTTGGGAGATACAGTTTACAGAGTGAGTATTGTGATATATTCATCTCAACAGACTTCAACCAGATATTCTGATCTCTTGGGATATTGAATTAAAGAGAAGTTTGAGGCTCTGTACATACCCTTGTATGAAGCACCTGTCTTCTAAAAGGTTTACGAGTTTATTGACTCATCCATTGATGTGCTCTACTCATCCCCAACAGACACCATCAACATGCTCTACAAGCTTGATACCCTGATATGATTGAGTGGAGATAAAGAAGAGAAGAAGAGAGGTTTATGAAATGTATAAACTCAATTATAATTATCAAATATATGCGTAAAGGCAGAGTTTACACAAAACATACCCAATGCATACAACATAAATAGTGAACATTTATATTATATTAAAAAAATGAAGAGACATTTAACAATTCTATATACAAGTATCAGAGTCATCAATTCTGTCATCGTTTGCTTTTGTGAATGTATGTAAATAATGGATTTCATATTTTTTATTAATTTTTGTTCTGGCCTTTATTTGTTTAAATCTCTTTAAAAATCGTTTAAAATGCAGTCGCAATCATTAGCGAACACATATGTTTGCCTAATATTTCCATATGCTCTTTTATTTTTTTACAGAAAAATATTTACATGCCAGTATTTTGGATTAATTTTTTTTTTTATAAACCTTTTTTTTTTTTTAATTCTTACTGAGATGATGGGCATCGCAGTCAGGATTCTTTACAGTCAGTCACTCAACTCGGGCAATTTCAAAGGTTAATGGGAGTTTGGTGGAAAAGCTGCCGTGAAACAACTAAATGGATTGCAAAAAATATTTAAATCAAATAACTAAACACTAATATAATACAATTTTTGCCATTACACACTTTTTTTCCTGTAGTTTATGTTTTTCTTCTGTATTGCTATTCTATGGCACTTCTACTATTTATTATTGATGTACTTTCAGTATGAAGGATACTTCACTCGGGGGATTTCTCGGGCGAAGCCGGGTCATTTTTCTAGTATTTATATAATGAGGAGATTTTTCATAATATATTCTTTCATCATTTTAAAGTACAAAGTTATTTATTAATAGCTACAGCTATATATATACTCCTGCACAAAACTTAAAGAAGTGGATTTGATGTCGCCGGTTTTCTAATTTTTTTAAGGAGACAAAGGCAATTTTGTTCACCTTTGTTTATCTCATGTCTTCAATAAAGGTCACTGTGTATCAAATATCTTTCAGAGTTATTGTCTGAATCCCGATATATATACTAAAAGGTATAATTTTGTTCATGAGTGTATATAAGGCGCTCCAACTCAAAAACTAGATAAGGCACAATTTGGATTATAGATTATAAAATAAGGTAATAAGACCAAATCCAAATAAATAAATAGTGTGTGACGTTTCGGTAACAGCGTTGTTACCATCTTCAGACAAAAGTACTGAATGTACTTGTACTGAAAGTACATTCAGTACTTTTGTCTGAAGATGGTAACAACGCTGTTACCGAAACGTCACACACTATTTATTTATTTGGATTTGGTCTTATTACCTTATTTTATAACTCAAAAACTAGTTTATGTTTTCAGCTAACAGAAATTTATAATAATGTAGTTTACACTTGAAAAGATACAATGTGTGAATTGGAAGTTTTACATCAATCTTTATAATCATATTACATTATTTTCTCTCTTCAAACACAAAACGGATTAATATCATAATAATTTTGTATAATAACATTGACTCCCACGGCTGAAAAGCGCTAGTAAGAATACACCAATACCTCGCTTTGCGTTGTTTTGTTTTGCGTTTTTTTTTTTTTAAGTTGCGTCGCTGCTTAATTTTTACTGATTTTCACTGTGCGTCGTTAGATTTTCGAAGTTGCGTTGTTTTGGATTCGAGTCTTTAATTTTTTATTTTTTTTCCTAAAATATGGCAACACCTTTGTTTTTGATTGCGCCTTCACATATTTTCACTTTGCTTCCTGTTTTTTTTTAACGTAACCCCGACGCAAAGCGAGGTATGGGTGTACAGTTAAACCTGTCTATAGCGCTCCCTTTTGGGACTCTTCAAAATAGGGTGCTATAGAGAGAGGGGGGGCTATAGACAGGTCACTTTTAATGTAAAATGTTTACATTTTAATGTTTAAAATCGGGTGCTAAAGAGAGGAAGGCACTATTTAGAGGGGGCGCTGTATATAACTATATATAATATTATGATAATAGAAATAATTTTTAAGATAAAACACCTTGTTCAGATGCCAATATTCAAAGTTTCTGGCAAACAGAATGGTGAGATGTCATGCGATACTTGGCATATCAAGTTCTATGATATTTACTCCAAATAATAAAAAGAAATTTAACCCTTCAAGTTATTATCAAGGATTGAGATACAAAATATTCCTTTGGACAGAGAAATTCAAATTTCATAATGGTAACAAGACTAAATCCCAATTAATGAAATGTACCAAACATTTTGGTAACAACACTGTCACCAAAATATCACAAAACATTTAATTAATTTGTATTTGGTATTTGTTGCCTTTTGTTTCTAATCTATAATCCAAATTGTAACTTATCAACAATGATTAGGTAGAAATTGGATTAAAGATTAAAAAAAATAAGGTAATAAGACCAAATAAATAAATAGTGTGTGATATATCAGTAATGGTGTTGTTACATCACAAACATTAAATACTATTTATTTAGATTTGGTCTTATTATCTCATGTTTCTAATCTATAATCCCATGGTAATATGGCCAAATCCAAATAAATAGTATAAAACACACTATTTATTTATTTATTTGGATTTGGTCATATTACCTTATGTTTCTAATCTATAATCCAAATTGTGTACCTAATCAAAGTCTAATCAAAGTCAAATTTCAATTAGATCTTCTCTCAAATCACTTTGAGGAACAAATCTATAGGAGTCTCAAAATAAAACTTGATAAATCCATTGCTTGACAAGGTCAATTGAAAACAAATATGAAATTAACCATTTATGAATCTACGTTAAGTCTCCCTATTTTTTTTTTCTTATCCCTAGTACACGTGGTACAGGCCATGATAATCATGGTGGGTAGAAGTAGGTGACTGCTTTTACTGTAAGTACACCACGTGTATATACGTGTGAAAAGCAGTTCGACTTTTGCACTTACAAATGTGCCAGAGCCCCATTTGGTTACTTGCACTCGCTGGTGGGGCTGAGTCTCCCTAATGGACTAGTGATATGTCAAATACATACCTTACAACTTATGAAACAAGCCTAGACAAACTTTCAACAATGGTACACAAGATTATAAAAAAAGATAAGCACCATATTATGTGAGAAACAATATCATTGTTAGAGACCTAAAACAATACTCAGATTTATACACAGATACATTAAAAACTTTCTAGTTGATTTTTTCTGACGAAAACAAAAGATTTTTGGTAAAATGTCAAGAAAATAAAACCTTTTCTGGCTGAAGTGTCTCTTATTTTTAGAACTAGGAATGCTGGTCAGACAACCTCTATCTTCAAGAAAAACTTTCCAACTAAATCATTTTAAAGGTCATAAACAATGACTGAAGACCCAATACTAAGTTACCCAAACATCTATTATGCCTAATAATGGAAATGATTGCTGTTTGTTGTTGTTTCTTATCCCCTTGTGTGAAGATTACACGAATTCCATGAGAATTTCCATGGGAATGATTAAATACATCAAATGTGTAAGTGAAAGATGAAAGAGGGTGGGAGAAGTCTGACCCCTTCAATCCTCCCACCTGGACCCTTGGAATATTCAACCAAATTCTGGTGTCTTTCAAAGGTGATTAACATGGCAACAGCACCTATTTTCCAATGAAGGACACATGACAACAAATGTCAATAATAATAATAAAAGAAACTCATCTAATAAAATACAGCAACCAAAACAGAAAACGAACTATAAGGTAATAAGACCAAATAAATTAATTGTGTGTGACATTTCAGTAAAAGCATTGTTACCATCCTCAGACAAAAGATTAAAAAACTTTTGTCTGATGATGGTAACAATGCTGTTACTGAAATGCCACACCTTATTTATATTTAGTCTTATTACCTTATAGTTTAAATATATAATCTAAATTGTACTCTATCACAATAAAAATGAAATAAATAGAGAGGTAGGTTCCATTAAGTAGGTAATCCCATATTCCATGTCAAGAGTGAAATGTGGAGAAGTTGAGCAACATTGTTGAACACAGAAAGAGGGGGGGAGCTATTGTTTCACCTAAACAACAACAAATCTAAACATTCTAATTTAGCTCTAAAAATAGAAAGGTCACCTATCCAATCAAAACATTCGTTAAAACTAAGAACCATCTATTGAAAATCTCCTCAAACTAGCGGATTTGAGTTGGGGACAAAACCAGTTTCCTCACAAATTCAAAACATCTACCCGGATCGCTAGTTTGTGGATATGGTCAAGAGATGGCGCTTGGGTTTAGAGTCTGTTTTGATGGAAAAAAGTGATCTTCCTTTTTAGAGAACAACACCTTCCGGAAACATTTTCCATCTCTTGTAATTCGTTAGGTTAACTTCTCGGCGCCATCAGACAGACACCATTCTCGGAGCCTGGACGCACCAGGATGCTCCCGAAATGCCATGATATTCGGCCGATACCCCTCATGAACCTTCCTGTAGCCGGCGGATGGTGATTTCTGGTGAGACATAGCCGTGCAAGTAGTCCAGGATGCAACCCAGAACCACGCTATTGGCCGCGCGGGCACGACAGGCCGCGAGTGAAGGGAGTCCACCTCGAGATGGCTCGCTCCTGCAGCCCCATCATCCTGGAAGGCGACGGTATTCCGGGCAGAGATCGTGCAGCCCAAGACTGTCAGCGACTCGGACGTCCACGAGATTCCCAAATGAGAATCCTACCAAAGCTTCCAGGAACCTAACCAGAGCCTGCAGCTCTTGTCGAATTTGACAGCCACCCCGGAGGCCATACGGACCTCTTCAAGGATCAGGGGCACGAGCTCAGACTACCGCGGCCCAAGATACTATCGAAGCGACATAGCAGAGGCCCAACTCCGATGCTGAAGAGGGCGGCGCGGAGACAGCAGTCCTGCCTCTGCCCGTTGATAAATGGGAAGGCCTTTGTGTAAACATCTCCAACCCGAATGGAGGAGTCTGCTTCCCCACAGAGGACAGTAACCACCCGAGGAAGGCAGATGGTAGGGCCCATTTTCTCCAACAGGACGAACACGTAGCTCCTTTTCAGGCTGTCGAACTTCGGGTCCAGAGAGATGACAGCCAGCGGCGTATCATGTCTCGCTACCCCAGCAATTTTGTCAGACACTCGCGCAATGTTCCGGGATGATGACCGCCCCAGAACGGCGTAGGTCTGACAGTCAGGCACGAGGTCTGGCAGATGACGGTTCAGACGGCTCTTGAACACGCTGGTGAGGATCCTGTAGTCGGTCGTTTGGAGGCTGATTGGGCGAAATACCTGTAGACCCGGACCACCGTGCGATTTCGGCAACAGGGTGACCTGTTGGCTGCATCTTGAAAATGGGGGCAAGGCCACTCGGAGTCGAGAAGCATCGAAGACTAGCCAAAGAACTTTCTAAAAAGCAAAATAAAAGAACATTCTGAAGACGCATCAGGAGTAAATAATTTTTCTTGTATACCATCTGTGTGAATAATATTAATCAATATAAATATACTAGTAATTATGATAATGTATTTATTTTGAATTCTTTTCGTCAAAAAGAAATGTAAATCGTCATAAATAACTATTGTACAATATAGATAAATAAAAAAAATTGTTGATAAACATGTTCTTCTCAATCTAAACGCATGTATGTTCCTTCAGATGTATTCCTGGTGCTAGGGCGCATCAAATTCCGTAGCGTACTAGCAATAACAAAACTTAGCTCAGTTCTTCTTAAAAGATCTAAAAAATACCTTCCAATATTCTTGATTGATGACTCTCTAATGTTTCTTATTTCATCACTCGAGAATTGCAGACCAAATAGATTCAAAATTTCTTTAATATCTTCCACATTCTTTGATAATTCCTTGGATCTATTCTCCAATCTATTTCTCACTTGATGATATTTATCATTAAATGGAGGCTGAAGATGACTCGAAAAGATTTCACCTTTAAATTTGAATCTAGAAAAATCAAAATCAATAATTCGAACGCGATAGCCATGAGTAGGTATAGAAATTGTAGGTCTATGGCATTGGGTGTAGGATAAACTGAATTTCATTGTAGGAGCTATCAGGATGTTGTCGACGTGAATATTTCTATGTTCAAATTTCAACTTTTTCTCTGCAAATGCTAATGCGTATGAAATCTGAGCGAAGATGGAAAGAATTTTACGTCTTGATAATTTGATCGGCTGTGAATCAATAAAATATGATAAAGGAAGTCCCGCCATTTTCATCTTAATGATGGCAAATAGCTGCTTTCGATTTTCATTCTTAATCTCTAATGATGGACATTTCTCCTTGAGATTGGCCTTTGAATCCCATGCCATCCATATTTTCAGAGGATATATAAAATTAAAAGAATTGTCATTTAAAGATTTTAAAGCTTCATAAGCCAATATTTCTACTTTCAGATCCTTCAGTGTTCGTTCAACAATATTGTCAATATCAATAAGTTCTTCGTTTTCTTTAATAACTGTTGGGATTATTTTATAGACTCTATTTGGATTTTCTTTATTTTTTAAATAAATGTGAGTAGCGCTTTCACCCAACTTTTTAAACGTGTCTTTCTTAAAACATTCTTGAAAGTTTGTAATCTTTTTATCACAGCAAAATTCTGAAATTTCATTTAGCAAGGTTTCATTTTCAGCAGAAATCGTAATCAATTTGGGAAAAGTTTCAAACTTAATCATATTTGCTAATAAATTATAGCTACTCTCTCTCTAGACAATTACCTAAATATTAAAAAAAAAAAGAGATTTTGCAAATATATATATACCATCTAAAATTATGTATATGCAAATAAAATTATAAAAAAGTTATATATGATAATGTATTAATATATACAGTTATCAGCGTCATAATCAATTCTTTCTTAATCAATTCTGTCACCGTTTGCTTTGTGAATGGAATAAATACCCAAATATGGCCATTTCTCATAACCATCGGTGGTTCAGTGGTAGAAGGCTCGCCTGCTACGCGGGCGGCTCGGGTTCGATTCCCGGCCGATGCTTTTTTTTTTTTTTTTTTTTTTTTACAATTTTTAAAACTCATTTATATATTATACAAGAATGACATCCACGGCGCCAATTTATAATTGTAACGAATAGTATTTGAATAAAAGCATTTAATCGGTGGCGTTGCCGGGTCATTTGGCTAGTTTAAATATATATAAAAGAAAATTTGGAAAACTAAATTGAAGGATTTTCAATTTGTTTTACTATTTAAAAATGTCGAAATTCGAATTATAAATTTAAATAAAAAGGTATAAAAAGTCTAAATTTCAACTTCAACAATAAGACAATCTTGAAGAATAAATCATACTACAATCATACTAATAGTTTAGTCTATAGATCAGATTTTTTGATTAATGTACCTTCAAGAAATATACTAGGCAATAAGCTAGAACCCCGATTTTTTGCACATTCTTACAAAATTAATGCAACTTCTATTCACCCTTTATTATCCAAATGTATGTATATTAATGTTTTTTGAATAAGGGTTTTTTTTAATGGCACAATAGTCTCGCAGCATTAATGAAATCATTTGAAACAAATTTGGTTATTGGAAATATTTTTTAGTTTAGAAAGAAATATCTAAGCGAGATAGAATAGGCCAATGTATGGAATGTGTTCAACAAATTGGAACTCCAATAATACACATTCATCTTGATGATAACTGAAAACTAATGGGTGCAATATCAGTATGGAACTTATTACCTTGTTCAATTTGTTCAAAGGAGACGTCTATTATGTTTTTACGGTCACCATGGCGTATGTTACTGGATTATTTGAAGGTGAGTTGGGAGGTCTATCTGGACTATGGCTTGCTGTCTGTGATTCAAGAGTGAAGGCCACAGGATCCTTTTACCCCCACAGTCACCAGTGTAACGTCCTCGTGTTTGTTAGTTGACGTTAATCAGCAAGAAGTATCTGGGAGTTTAAAAATAAAAGTTTTTATTTCTTTTTTGGGCTAACATCAGCCATGGATATTTTGTGATGTAGTCGTGATCATCCTGGACGAGACATTTATAGATTACCGACAGTTTATACAGTCATCATGATGTATGTATCATGCCACGTTTCCCACCTAGATGTCCCAGAATGTCATCTCTGGTCAGATGGTGACAGTGAGAAGGCTAGCGCCTTTACCAGCCTTCCATCACTGCACACAAACTAACATTAGCCATAAGTTTACTTGTGGATATATCTATATATATAAAAATGAATGTATGTGTGTCTGTTTGTTTGTTTGTCCTTTATGCCTGACCAAACCACTCATTGGATCGCCATGAAACTTTGGAAAGTTATTTAGTATAGTACTGGGAAGGTTTCTAGCAAATAAAATTTTTGAAATAACTTTTCGCCTAGAAATAATCAAGATAAATATTCTAATTTATCTGTTATAATTCAACAATCTGCTCTAAATATTATCATGATGATACGATGATTTTGTAATGTAGAAAATTAGGAAAGACAAAATTCAGGATGACACGGCAATTTATTTGAGACAAGAATAATGATACAATTCAAAGGCAAGATACTATTCCTTTAACTTCCAATTACCGAGGGAACCAATTAATATTGATTTTATTCAACTTATCGAGTATTTTTCAAGGGACCGGGAAAAAAATGTTCACTTTATCGAGAGATTCATTAGACAAACTTTTACTCGGGTAAAACCCGTGATAATAATGTGCTCACTGATAATTTACTATACAAGAATATCCTGTTGGCATGCCACCTGCTGTTACAACCAGCTTTGAGGGGAAGGTAATTTCTCCACCAACTACCAGGTAAAAAGCTAAAAACATAATTGGGATCCAAAAATGCTGAAAATATCCATTTATTAAGAATAAAAGCTATTGAAAATATGATAAGATTAAATATAAAAGACAAATAATCTTTTAACATTTAAACACACATTTAAAGGAATAGTTCATTTAAAATTAAATGTGCTACATATAAGCTCAAGATGGAATTATTTATGATAATAAAAATACTTTCATTAAACAAATTCATAGCATTTATATTAGATTTTTAGCCCAACAAGGTTTTTGTACTTCAGTGTTTCTTTTTATTTTAGCCTCATGAACAAAAAGGTTATTATAAAGTGTGCGATATTAAAAAAGATATTGGAAAATATTGTCGCAGAAAATAATTAATTAAAAAATAAAATATTCCTCATTAAATTTAATTTATCACAAGGTAAATCACCTTGCTTTTTAATAATCATGATTGTGAAATAATTTTCAACAGTAATTTAAGTACTTTTGTTCTATATATCAATATTTCTTAATTATTATTTTTTTATTATTTGAATGACTCCTTGTCTTCACTAACTGTGTCAATATCATAATAACTCTAGGGAGATATTTATAACCTAGGTTCCGGGGTGTTAACTCTACAAAAGACTTTTTATATGTTAGTATTCTTACAATCATATTAACCAATTTTGTTAGAATATGAATACTGGTTTAAAAAATGAGATTAAAATATAAATATTAAAAAATATATATTTTTAAAGAAGGTCTCTAGAGAATTTTTAATAAGAAATATAAAAAATATAATATTATAACGATACAGAATAATCCAATTCTAATCATATGAATAATTAAATTTAAAGAAATTTTATTACATTCATAAAAAGACAAATGCATGCAAAGTACGGTGTCTACGAGTACGAAAATAAAATACTCTGTAGTTTGTTATTATGTAAACCAAAATTAAACATTTTAAAAATGAAAGTAGTAGTAAAAGAGCGCCATTCCTAAAAATTAAAAATATGTAAAAAAAAAAGAGCATAGAAAATGAATCCAAATACGAATATCGGTTAGATATCCTTACCATTTATATTATACAAAATATAACATTTTTAAATAACACAAATATTTTAAATATATATTTGATACTGGGAGATGTAAGAAAAAGTTATTTTCATTTAGGTGAACTCGGAATTTGTTTAAATGTTGATATTTAAACAAAAACACACATGTAGAATAAATTTACTAAAAAATTTAATTCCAAAATTTCCTCATACTATCTCGCTTGTGTCATACGTTTTTTTTTTATTAGTGTTGATAATATAAAAAAAAATTCTCACATTTACAATAGAGAAATTTGAGAGAATTTGCAAATTCCTCAGTACTATTTCTTATAAAAAAAAAAACCAACTTGTTTTCAAATATTAATTATTATTTTTTTTGGGCTGCTCCAGAAAATAAAGAATGAATTGAAAGACAAAGAAAATGTGAACTACAAAAGCTTTAGATATATTTTAAATAATCTGTATTAATAACATCTTTTCCACTTATTTGGACTTGTCAAGTGAATCCAATACTTTTTTAATGAAGGATTTATGCAAATATAGTGATTTATGACAGGATAAATTGGGAAACATGGAAATTGGGAAACACAAACATTAGAATGGCAGGGCAATTTATTTAATGTAAAACCAAATTAAAACTAATTAAATAGCAGAGAAACAAGGAGAAAATTTACAGTGTATCAAAATACAAATATCAAAATTAAAAAATCTTTTCATAGAATAATAAATAATATGTTACAATATACAGTAGAACTACCTCTCTGACAACACCTTGTTGCAGAGCCAAAGTGTCCTTTAAGGAGAGGTGTCCTCTTACTGGAGAACAGCTAATTAGTAAAAATGGTAATTTTTTGTGATGAAAACTGTAGAGGTGTCCTCTAGCATGAGTGTCCTCTCGTGAAGGTATTACTGTAATAATGTAATCATAATTCCACAGTAGAACTATCATAGATGACACTCCCATTATTTTGATTCTCTCCAGTAAGAAGACATTTCAACTCTGTCTTTGCCGGTCCCAAGCCCGGATGAAAAAGGAGGAAGGAGAGCAGTAACAAGCTCGGTAAAAAACCTGGGCTCAGCTGGCCCAGCTGATAGTACCCTGTAAGGGCTCCTAATCCAGGGATACAGGATGAGCAGTGTTTGTACTCCATGTTAGGAGCGGCTGCGCATGGCGTCTGTACCTCATGTCAGAGGCGGCCTTTTTTTTTTTTTTGGAGCTTAGTCGGCCTGCCACTGAGTAGTGCTCCCAGTCTTGATGACAAAGGCAGACACATTCTACTTCATCCAGTGTGGAGATAAGAAAGAAGAAGAAGAGAAGACATTTCTCCCTAAACAACATTTTGACTCGGCAACTTGGTGTTGTCTTTTACAAAGAGATCCCTCAAAGCTTATGTCCATAAATTTACCTCAACCAAGAAATCCTATTATGCTATATTTGCAGAACTGCCCAATACAATAGTAGAGCTGTTATGGTAGATTAAACTGGGGAAACCACTGGAAGAGTTTACCACTGATGAGCCAGGCCCTCCCAATAATTTTTAATCACAGTGTTAAATAAAAGAAAACAAGACCTAATCCAAATAATTTATTAGTGTGTGACGTTTCGGCAACAACATTGTCACCATCATCAGACAAGTCTGATGATGGTGACAATGTTGTTGCCGAAATGTCACACACTAATAAATTATTTGGATTAGGTCTTGTTTTCTTTTATTATAATCTATAATCCAAATTGTGCTTTATCAATCACAGTGTTGTTGTTGTTTTTTATCCCCTTATGTAAAGATTACACAAATTCCATGAGTTCATACTCCTCGAGGTGTTTTATGATAAGCAGCGGAATCTCCTAAAGTCAATCACAGTAAGGAAAGTACGAAGTTTCACAATTTAAAAAAAGAGCAAAAAAATCATGTTAAATTGTACCTAATATCTTACTTGATAGAAACTTGTCTAGCGGAGGTAGAACAGTCCTGAAACTGTCTAGGACCACTGGATACCATCCCCCTGTTAGAAACCTCCTCTTCCTCTAAGAACGAAGACTTCCAGCAGGTTTTTGCTGTAGATACATTCCTTAGTCCGGTCGTGGACTGGGTGGGGGAGATTGTGGGCGGACTCAAATCCCTGGACCCCCTCTACAAGCCAACCTCCTACAACACTGGTGTGACTCCGCCCCCCAAGATTGCAATTGTAGGCGGTCCACTGAAAGTCTCCGCCCCTTCTACCCTACCAGCCAATGGGGTGCAGCCATCTGCCCCGCCTCCTCCTCAAACTGCCCCACCCACACAGCTACATGACACCAGGGTGGTTGTCAGATGTAAGTGGTTTCACCAAAGAATTCCTAAAATGCACGTTCCAAGGAATTTATAGAAATGAAGGTTGCCTCTTGTGTCAAAACAGACATTAAAGCATAGTGCCATCTATTGACCTTATCTGTAAATGGGAAGACACAGAATGGATTGATAAAAGACAACACTTTGCTAATAAGTTTTCCATCTTTGGAAAAGGTGACAGTGAGTCATTGAAACTTCAGGACAATACTCTTTATATAAAAAAAAGGCTTAAACATTTTTTTTTATCATCCTATTTTATAATTATACAAGGTCATGGAGGACTAAAGACTCCGTCTTTGCCGGTCCCAAGCCCGGATGAAAAAGGAGTATTGAGAGCAGCAACAAGCTAGCTAAAAAACCTGGGTTCAGCTGGCCTGGCTGATAGTACCCTGTAAGGGCTCCTGATTCAAGGATACACGATGAGTCTGTACTCCATATTAGGAGCGGCTTGTACATGGTGTCTGTTCCTCATGTCAGAGGCGGCCATTTCTTTTGGAGCTAAGTCGGCCTGCTACAGAGTAGTGTTTCCAGTCTTAATGGGCAGACACATTCTACTTCACCCAGTCATTATGGTTATCATCTCTATGGCTTGATACCCTAATATGATTGCTTGAAAATAAGAAAGAAGATT
This sequence comes from Cordylochernes scorpioides, assembly GCA_030710605.1. NCBI lineage: Eukaryota > Metazoa > Arthropoda > Arachnida > Pseudoscorpiones > Chernetidae > Cordylochernes > Cordylochernes scorpioides. Next base: position 220,361,457 of record CP092863.1, on the reverse strand, counting down.
GAGACTAAATTCATAGATTAAATTTATTATCTTGGTAGGGTTGGAATACAGGTCCTGTCTTGAGGCTCCCATACATTTCAAGAGGTGGTCTGGTGAGGCCTCTTTGGTCCTGTAGATGGTGTATTGTGGGAAGGTCTTTACACCATCCTGGAAAAGGAGTGGTCTTGTATAACCAGTTTTGAGCCTGGAAATACAGGCTGCTGCTTGTCAGTTCATCCCACATTCCAGAATAGTTCCAGGCTTTTGGTTCAGATACCAATGATGGGATGTTGACTCCTGTATTTATAAATGTCAATGCAATCTACATCTTGAAATAATGAAAACCTATGGGGGTGTTCAACACAACACTAACCTATGGATATGTCTCAGATCCGTCATTTTCCTATGATCCCTTGCACAGAGGTCCTGTCAAACAAAGGTAAATATTCTTTGACCTCGTCCAATACAGTAGCCAACCTATCTCTAAGGACAACACCTAGTTTCAGAGCTAAAGTTGTCCTTTAGGTAGTGGTGTCTTCTTAATGGAGAGCTGCTTATTAGTAAAAACTGTTAATTTTGGCGATGAAAACTGTCCTTTATAGAGAGGTGTTCACTCATGAAGGTTCTACTGTATTTCTTTATTTTTAATTTTCCTGGATACACATGGCATGATAATCATGTTGGGTAGTTAGGTGCTGTTTACAGACGCTGTTACCAAAATGTCATACACTATTTATTTATTTAGATTTGGTCGTTTTACCTTATAAACACAAGGTAATAAGACCAAATCCAAATAAATAAACAAATAAATAAACACACTATTTATTTGGATTTGGTCTTATTACCTTGTGTTTATAATCTACAATCCAAATTGTGCCTCATCAGTCGTTTTACCTTGTGTTAACAATACTGTTATTTCTGACAAATAAGCAGTCGCGGACCAACAGCAGCATTGTTAGAAGAGGAGTAGACCTCTTTAAAAATCCTAACTTCAACTGACCCAGTTGATGGAACTTAGCAAGGGTCCCACTCCAGGGATACAGAGGAGCTGCGTCTGTACTCATGTTAGAGTCGGCAGCAAAGGCGTCTGCTTCCATGTTAGGAACGGCCTCAAACTACAGGCAAAGTCAGACTTTCACCAAAGTGTGCCTGGATCATGGTGCCATGATCAACGAAAGCTGCACCCCTATACCCCATTCCATGAGATCATGAACTCATGGAATTCGTGTAATCTTTACACAAGGGGATAAGAAACAACAACAACATACTGTTATTGAATTTCCATGTATAAACTACTTATTAGGTCTTTTGTTACCTTATAATTCTCTTTTCTATAATCCAAATTGTCAAAATTGATCGAGTTGAGAGACCCAATATTATAACCAAAGAATAAAAAATACAAAAAAAATAAATATAATAATTATTGAGAGAGATATCATATTGGATTTTTAAAAATATCTTCATTGGTTAATCTAAAATTGTACCTTTTTAATTACAGTAGAAACACCATGAGAGGACACTCACGCTAGAGGACTCCTCTCTACAAAGAACAGTTTTAATTATCAAAATTACCATTTTTACTATTTAGCACTTCTCCAGTAAGAAGACATTTTCTCCTAAAGGACACTTTGGATCTGCAACTAGGTGTTGTCTTTTACAGAGTGGTATTTCTACTTTAAATTTTTGTGTTTTTCCTTCTTTCTGAACTAATGTACTGGAAACTTGTTTGTTTCTTTTTTTCAGGCACTGCACAGACCTCTACTGTCTCTTCATCCTTATCTTCTTCTTCCTTATCTGGATCATCTTGTTTGTCTTTGGTAATTCTCCACCTTCTTGCCACTTGTTTGACCTCTCTCTCTCTCTCTCCATTATCCTTACTTGTAGCAAGTGATGGGTCCCTTGGCAGAGCTGACTACTACAGGGCACATCCCCAGGTGGCTGATAGGGGAATGACCTTCAGATATGAAACAGGTAGAATAACTGATGATTAAACAGTTGCAGACCAACAGCAGCATTGTTAAAAGAGGAGAAAGACCTTTTGAAAATTCTGAGTTCAACTGACCTGGTTGATAGACCTCAGCAAGGGTTCCTCTCCAAGGATATGGAGGAGCTGTGTCTGTACTCATGTAAGGTCAACAGGCCAGCAAAGGCCTCTGCTTTCATGTTAGAAACAGCCTCAAATTATAGTCAGACTTTCACCAAAGTGTGCCATGGTGCTATAATCAACGAAAGCTACACCCCTATACCCCATTCCATGAGATTAACTCATGGAATTCATGTAATCTTTACACAAGGGGATAAGAAACAACAACAAGTGATGTGTGGATGGTACAGAGTGTGGGAGTATATACACTCATGGACAAACTATTCACAGAGGATGGTTAAACATTTTTATGGTTTTCCTATATGGTATCTTAAATTTAGTTGCCATCTATCGTAAAGATTTTACACATATAAATTTAATGGTAATGCGCTTCTTTTAAATATCATCAAATATTATCTCTACAGACCTTACTGCAATGATATGAGTTGTTGAATGAGAGGGCTTCTTCAATAACTCATATCATTGCAGTAAGGTCTGTAGAGATAATATTTGATGATATTTAAAAGAAGCGCATTGCTATTGAATTTATATGATATCTCTACATCAGAACTTACTGCAATGATAGAAGTTATTAGAGAGATGACAACCTCTCATTTAATTATTTCTATCATTACACTAAGGTCTGCTCTACAGAGATAATATTTGATGGACAAAGCTTAAGGAAGTTGTACCTTTTAACATGTATATCAGCATTCAGACAATAACTCTGAAAGATATTACAGTGACCATTATTGAAGACACACAAGATAACCAAGTGTGAACAACCTCTGTCTCCTTTCAAAAAATAAACATACTATATACATACAGTAATATTTATACATGATAAGGCACAATTTGGACTATAAACATAAGGTAATAAGACCAAATCCAAATAAATAAATAGTGTGTGACGTTTCGGTAACAGCGTTGTTACCGAAACGTCACACACTATTTATTTATTTGGATTTGGTCTTATTACCTTATGTTTAATATTTATACACACAAGGTAATAAGACCAAATCCAAATAAATAAATAGTGTGTGATGTTTCGGTAACAGCGTTGTTACCATCTTCAGACAAAAGTACTGAATGTACTGAAAGTACTGAAGATGGTAACAACGCTGTTACCGAAACGTCACACACTATTTATTTATTTGGATTTGGTCTTATTACCTTGTGTTTATAATCTACAATCCAAATTGTGCCTCATCAATAATATTTATACAGTTATCTCTAAAAAAATCCTCATTCATAGTAACTTATAGTGCAGAGCTATTTCATTATTATAGATTATTTTTTATGGTGGTGTCCTGAAATACCTGATAAAAGAGTTACTGTGTCACAGTGTGTGATGTTGTGTGGGTACAGTGGTGAGGTACGGCAACCCCCACTTCCTGCTCTCCCCCAGAGACTACAGGGGACACTTCTGTGGCATCTCTAGGGGAGTGGAGTAAGTACTGTAGGACAACCTCCATGAGAGGACACTCTCGCTATAGGACACCTCTCTACAACAGACAGTTTTGATAAAGCACAATTTGGATTATAGATTATAATACAAGAAAATAAGTCCTAATCCAAATAAATTAATGGTGTGTGACAATGCTGTTGCCGAACCGTCGCACACTAATAAATTTTTTGAATTAGGACTTATTTTCTTGTATTAAAGGACAGTTTTCTTCACCAAAATACAGTAGAATAACCACTATGAGAAGACACTCCTGCTAAAAGACACCTCTCTACAAAAGACAGTTTCCATCACCAATACAGTAGAACAACCTCCATGAGAGGACACTCCCGTTAGAGGACACCTCTCTACTAAGGACAGTTTTCATAAATGATAAGACACAATTTAGATTATAGATTATAAACACAAGGTAATAAGACCAAATTTATTTGGATTTGGTCTTATTACCTTGATTTTTCATCAAAATTACCATTATTACTATTTAGCACGTCTCCGGTAAGAAGACAACTTCTCCCTAAAGGACAATTTGGTTCTGTAAATAGGTGTTGTCCTTTACAGAGAGTTTTTTTTCTACTGTAGTTGTGAAACACAATTTGTATTATAGCTACAAGAAAATAAGACTAAATCCAAATTAATTAATAGTGTGTGACATTTCGGTAACAACACAATTACCAGAACGTCACACATTTGATTTATTTGGATTTAGTCTTATTTTCTTGTAGCTACTTGTTCCAGTCTTATTTCTGCTCAAGAAGGGCAATGGACACGATACAATGACAACAGTCAGAAAGACCACACACAACTATTAATCCCAGTATTTTTACAATGATAGCTCAGTGTTTTATTCTGTAAAACTTCTCTAATTTAATACAAGAAAATAAGACCTAATCCAAATAATTTATTAGTGTGTGACGTTTCGGCAACAACATTGTCACCATCATCAGACCATTTATTCTTTTGTCTGATGATGGTGACAATGTTGTTCCCGAAACATCACACACTAATGAATTATTTGGATTAGGTCTTTTTTTCTTGTATTATAATCTATAATCCAAATTGTGCTTTATCATTCTCTAATTTAAAGTGGGAGTGCTGAGATACAATTTGGTTTATATATTATAAACACAAGGTAACAAGACCAAATCCAACAACGCTATTACTGAAACATCACATACTTTTTATTTATTTGGATTTGGTCTTACTACCTTGTGTTTGTGTTTATAAAGTAGGAGTGTTTAGCCTCTTTTTAAAATTGTCAAACCATTTTGGTGTTGTTGTTGTAGGTCCCTGCCAAACCTGTTCTACTTTGACATGATGAAATGTGATGTGATCACCATGGGGTTGCTCAGCTGTGACACCAAGTATGTAAGTATGGTGTTTTATATTGCATATTTACAACAACAACAACAAAACAACTTTATTAGGGCGTCTTGCACTGTACAGATTCGCCGTGGAATTACAGACAATATTCAACACAAGAGAAAAGGGAGAGATAGAGTATTTACAATTAAGGTATGGTAAACAGGGTGACTTTTTTATATTGCATATTTATATCTTAATATTTATTTATACACAGTAGAACCTCTCCATGAGAGGACACTCACGTTAAAGGCACCTCTCTATAAAGGACAGTTTTCATAGGTAAAATTACCATTTTTACTATTTAGAAACTTTCCAGCAAGAGGATACCTCTCCCTAAAGGACATTTTGGCTCTGCAATTAGGTGTTGTCCTTTACAGGGAGGTAGTTCTACTGTATACAGTAAACGCTGAAATGCTCAACCTGCAACCCCAAAATACATTATTGACTCCCTATAATTTTTCCATTGCAGTAAGGACAGTAGAAATTGTTTAATTTCAAAAGAATCTTACGCGTTTAAAATAGTTTCGAATTTTGATAACATTATTGACTGTATTAATTCACCCATTGATGAGATCTACTCATCCCCAGCAGACACCATCAACAAGCTCTACAAGCTTGATACCCTGATATGATTGTTGAGTGGAGATAAGAAAGAAGAAGACGGTAAACACCCCATTTATAAATAATTCGAGAAGACCAAAAAAATTCATGTTCATTATAACTGAGGCCGGTTTTGATGGAATAAAGAATTACTTAGTGCTGATGTTACCATCATATTTCTGCCATGTTGTGCTAGGAAGGTTGTGTGTTAGAAATTGGAATAGCTAAGCTCAAACATTGTTGATAAATACAAGGTAATAAGACCAAATACAAATAAATAAATAGTGTGTAACGTTTCGGTAACAGTGTTGTTACCATCTTCAGACAAAAGTACTGAATATTTTTTTTAGATTCAGTTATTTTGTCTGAAGATGGTAACAACACTGTTACTGAAACATCACACACTATTTATTTATTTGGATTTGGTATTATTACCTTGTATTTATAATCTATAATCCAAATTGTGTGCCTTATCATTGTTGATAAATGTAAATATTAGGTCAATGTGTTATACCTAAGTATGATGGATATCATTTAAATTCTACAAGATACAATTACAAGGTAATAAGACCAACTACAAATAAATAGTATGTGACATTTCAGTAACAGCATTTTTACCATCATCAGACAATTCTGTACTGAATCTGCATTATAACTAATACAGTACTTTTGTCCAATGATGGTAACAACGCAAGGTTTTCCCACTATATACTAAGTGCAATTCTCAACCTTCAACCCCAAAACACATCATTGACTGTATTGACTCATCCATTGATGAGCCCCGGCAGACACCATCAAAAGTCTCAAGCTTGATACCCAAATATGATTGAGTGGAGATAAGAAAGAAGAAGACGACGCTGTTACCAAAACACACTTTTTATTTTATTTGGATTTGGTCTTATCACCTTGTAGCTCTTACTGAAATGTCACATATAATTTATTAAATTGGATGTGTTCTGTTGTTGTTGTTTCTTATTCCCTTGTGTAAAGATTACACAAATTCCATACGTTCATGCTCCTCAAGCTGTTTGAGGATAAGCAGTGGCCTCTCCCAAAGGTCCTTGGATTTCTTCTTGTTACCTTAGGTGTTGTTGTAAATTGAAATCAAAATGATATATTACAAAATATTTTCTGACAATGTGTTTCTATTTATTACAAAACGCTAGATTTCAAGCGATAATTGCTCTTCAACGGGCTTAATAAAACATCAACTATATCTTACAAGTAATATTTACAAAAACATAATTGTAAAAAACATTTTTGTAGGATATTGTGTTGATATGTTTTATTAAGCCCGTTGAAGAGCAATTATCACTTAAAGCTAGCGTTTTGTAATAAAAAGAAACTCATTGTGAGAAAATATTTTGTAATTTTAAAACTTTTTTCACAATTTTATCATTGATAAGGCACAATTTGGATTATAGATTATAAACGCAAGGTAATAAGACCAAATCCAAATAAATAAATAGTGTGTGACGTTTCGGTAACAGCGTTGTTACCATCTTCAGACAAAAGTACTGAATCTGTAAATCTTGTAGCAACGCTGTTACAGAAACGTCACACACTATTTATTTATTTGGATTTGGTCTTATTACCTTGTTTTACAAATTTATCACGAATACAAAATGATATATATATTTGCCAACAAAATTGTAATTTATTACATAGCTGTTTGTTCTCCCAGGTGTGTGTCAAAGACTGCCCAGATTACACCTTCTCCGCCATGATGGTGGCCAACGGCAGAACATTCGGCACCATCTCCTCAGCCAATTACAAGCAATATCTTATCTGTGACTATGGAGTGGACATTACTACTGTGGTAGGTGCAGCCCTCTCATCTCTGACCTCTGCTGGAGTCTGTGGTTGTAGGATGTACAGGCGGCCATTGCTGACGGACAGTGTGCCGATTACTATCTCAAAAGTACCTCAGGTATTATCTTTTGGGGGGGAAATAACTCTCCAACTTCTTATTTATTTATATAACATCACATCTATATATAACTTCGCCTTTGCTGGTCCCAAGCCCGGATGAAAAAGGAGGAGGAGGAGCAGTAACAAGCTCACTAAAAAACCTGGGTTCAGCTGGCCCGGCTGATAGTACCCTGTAAGGGCTCCTAATCCAGGGATACAGAATGAGCAGCGTTTGTACTCCATGTTAGGAGCGGCTGTACATGGCGTCTGTTCCTCATGTCAGAGGCGGCCATTTCTTTTGGAGCTAAGTCGGCCTGCCACTGAGTAGTGCTCCCAGTCTTAATGACAAAGGCAGACGCATTCTACTTCACCCAGTGTGGAGATAAGAAAGAAGAAGACATCTATATATAGGAAGTGAAAGTATTAAAGCACAAATGTTTCTTTTACATATAATATAAACTTCTACATTTACATATACTTTTACATACATATACATATACATTTACATACATATACATATACATTTACATACATATACATTCTACTTTTACATATAATATAAACTCCCATCCTTGTCGCCAATGTTATATCCTCGATGACATGTAGGATCTAGGAGAGACAAGCAGGTGACACAAGATGATAGTTCTTTATTTGGTGTGACTTATATACATATGTATGATGATGATAAATAAATGACAATAAGTCAATGACAACAATACTTTGTCAATACACAATAATAAACTTCTACTATCCTTGGTTAAATAAAATCCCTTTATTAAAATTTGATTTATTTGTGAAAAGAAACTCTCTGCCTCATTAATTTGTCCTTTAGATAATATACAGATCTAGGATATATTATCCAACTTGTTGTTATATATCTAGGAAGTGTGTATCTGGTAGTGACAGTGTGTGTGGCAGTGGTGAAACGCTGTATTCCCCAGCTCAGCGCTCTCAACGACACCTTGATCCGTTACATCTTCGGCAACTACACCATCTATAACTTCAAATATTATTTCATGCGGTAAGTCTGTCTCTGGATTCTTTAATCCCCCTCTCTCCGATTGTGCTACTTGAAAGGAAAAAAAAATATATATATATAGAGTAGAACTACCTCCCTGTAAAGGACAACACCTAATTGTAAAGCCAAAGTGTCCTTTAGGGAGAGGTGTCCTCTTACCGGAGAGTTACTAAATAGTAAAAATGGTAATTTTGCAAATGAAAACTGTCCTTTATAGAGAGGTGTCCTCTAGCGTGGGTGTCCTCTCATGGAGGTTCTACTGTATTTTTAAATTATCCCTATAATTATCCCTATATATATCCCTATAGTATACATGTGGTACAGACCATCAGCAACTTTTAGTTCCACAATCAGGAGATGCCTTTTTCTTAATTTATCCACCTGATCCCAGTAACATTTTTCACTTTTGTACTATTTTTCAAAGAAGAATAAGTTGGCTTGAGTAGAGGAAGCAATTCTTCCAGGTATCATCTGTAGGTAGCATTGACAACAACTATTGTTCCAGCTAAGTGTATCTATAAACAGAGACAAGATAACAAAACCAAAATCAAATATGTAAATTATATGGTAGATCCCTAGAATCCCAAATATGCAAACAAAGACTGACCTACTTCAGACATATAGTGACAGCAAATGGTTTATAAGAACAAGGTAATAAGACCAAATCCAAATAAATAAATAGCGTGTGACGTTTCGGTAACAGCGTTGTTACCATCTTCAGACAAAAGTACTGAATGAGAAATTTTACCACAGCCAATTTTACCATGGCTGTGGTAAAATTTCTCATTCAGCACTTTTGTCTGAAGATGGTAACAGCGTTGTTACTGAAATGTCACACACTATTTATTTATTTGGATTTGGTCTTATTACCTTGTGTTTATAATCTATAATCCAAATTGTGCATTATCAGATTCTCTGAAGTTGTTATTCTGAAGCAATAATTTGATACAAATGCTATATCTCTGAATTGTTGCCAAATAGGACAGAGCTACTGTGTGCTCAACAGGTTGTTCAACAGCCTCACCTTCCTCTACACCATGTCCCAGAGGATCTCTTCCGACTTCAGCTCCATTTGGTTCGAATACTTCCTGTAAGTTCTTCTTTGGTGAGTGCACACTCTCTCTTTTGATTGGTTGATACCTTTGTCATCCATCTTCCACTATCCTTTTTACACATTTTCATAAGTCATATTTGCATAATTCATATTTCTTTGGAGGATGAGAGAGTAATTCTCCACCAGAGAATTATTTATTGAAAATTATTTACCAGGGAGCGTCCCCAAGTAGTAGATAGGGGAATTACCTTCAGATATGAAGACCAGCTGCGAAATAAGCAGAATAACTCTGACAAATGAGCAGTCACGGACCAAGAGCAGCATTGTTAGAAAGAGGAGAAAGATCAACTCTGCCTTTGCCGGTCCCAAGCCCGGATGAAAAAGGAGGAGGAGGAGCAGTAACAAGCTCACTAAAAAACCTGGGTTCAGCTGGCCTGGCTGATAGTACCCTGTAAGGACTCCTGATCCAGGGATACAGGATCAGCAGCGTTTGTATTCCATGTTAGGAGCGGCTGCACATGGTGTCTGTTCCTCATGTCAGAGGCGGCCATTTCTTTTGGAGCTAAGTCGGCCTGCCACTGAGTAGTGCTCCCAGTCTTAATGACAAAGGCAGACGTATTCTACTTCATCCAGTCATGGTGGTTGTCAAACAGACACCATCAAGGGTCACAACTTGATATCCTAATATGATTGAGTGAAGATAAAAAAGAAGAGGAGAAAGACCCTTTTAAAAATCTTGAGTTCAACTGACCTGGTTGATAGACCTCAGCAAGGGTTCCTCTCCAGGGATACTGTGTCTGTACTCAGAGTCGGCAGCAAAGGCTTCCATGTTAGAAACAGCCTCAAATTACAGGCAAAGTCAGACTTTCACCAAAGTGTGCCTGGATAATGGTGTCATGATCAACGAAATCTGCACCTCTACATCCCATTCGATGAGATGCTCGAGGAGCAAGGACTCAAGGAATTTGTGTAATATTTACACAAGGGGATAAGAAACAACAACAGTTTTCAGCTGCTTAGCATCCATTGTTGAGCTCTACTTATCCTCCCCAGCACTGTCACCATTGACAAATGTAAGAATCACAGACCAGATATCTTTATAGCAATGACAGGAGATACACAGGGTGAGAAAACCATATTTAACTAGATTCCTGTCAAAGAGGGTATTTTTAGCCAACTGTAAACAAAGAGCATCATCACATATAATTTTCATGCCATTTTTCAAACTTTGTACATTACAAAATTAATTAAAAGTATGTTAAAGTTAAAATAATATGATTTTTTTTTTTATTTTAAAAATAAATTTTGTTCAACGATACTTTTATATTTATATCTCCTAGGACTGGGGTCCCTCCTCAATCAAGCTCCTCCAAAGCAAACATTTGTCATTACTTTTAAATGGTTCTAAGACCTCTCTCTCTATCTTGGTTTCTCTCATCACAGTTGGTCCACAGGAATGTAGTACGAGGGCAAACTCTGCCTTTGCCGGTCCCAAGCCCGGATGAAAAAGGAGGAGGAGGAGCAGTAACAAGCTCACTAAAAAACCTGGGTTCAGCTGGCCCGGCTGATAGTTCCATGTAAGGGCTTCTGATCCAAGGATACAGGATGAGCAGCGTTTGTACTCCATGTTAGGAGCGGCTGCACATGGTGTCTGTTCCTCATGTCAGAGGCGGCCATTTCTTTTGGAGCTAAGTCGGCCTGCCACTGAGTAGTGCTCCCAGTCTTAATGACAAAGGCAGACACATTCTACTTCACCCAGTCATGATGGTTGTCAAACAGACACCATCAAGGGTCACAACTTGATACCCTAATATGATTGAGTGGAGATAAAAAAGAAGAGGAGAAAGACCCTTTTAAAAATCCTGAGTTCAACTGACCCGGTTGATAGACCTCAGCAAGGGTCCCACTCCAGGGATACTGTGTCTGTAATCAGAGTGTGCAGCAAAGGCTTCCATGTTATAAACAGCCTCAAATTACAGGCAGTCAGACTTTCACCAAAGTGTGCCTGGATCATGCTGCCTGGAGATGCTCGAGGAGCATAGACTCATGTAATTTGTGTAATCTTTGTACAAGGGAATAAGAAACAACAACAACAGTTGTCAACTGCTCAACATCCATTAATGAGCTCTACTCATCCTCCCCAGCACTGTCACCATTGACAAACATAAGAATCACAGGACTTAATACCTTTATAGCAATACTTTGTACAAAATTAAATAAAATATAAACACAAGGAAATAAGACTAATTTATTTATTTGGATTTGGTCTTATTACCTTGTGTTTGTAATCTATAATCCAAATTGTGCTTTATTAATAAAATATGTTAAAGTTAAAATAATATGATTATTTTATTTTAAAAATAAATTTTGTTCAACGACACTGGGGTCCCTCCTCAATCAAGCTCTTCCAAGACAACATTTGTCATTACTTTTAAATGGTTCTAAGACCTCTCTCTCTATCTTGGTTTCTCTCGTCACAGTTGGTCCACAGGAATGTAGTATGAGGGCATGCTCTTTATCCGGTGTTTTTATCTTCTTCTTTCTTATCTCCACTTAATCAAATTATGGTATTAAGCTTGTAAAACTTGAGAAAACGGTATTTTTATTGCTTTATTCAATCAATTTCAATCCACAATGTGTCATTTCTCTCCCCTGTGTTTGTATCTCTGTTAGAAACATACAATAACAAAACCAAAACCGAATGAATAAATTGTGCATGAGGTTTCTGTAAGAGAATTGTTATTGAATTGTCACCCACAATTTATTCATTTAGATTTTGTTTTTGATAAGGCACAATTTAGATTATAGATTATAAACACAAGGTAATAAGACCAAATCCTAATAAATAAATAGTGTGTGACGTTTCGGTAACAGCGTTGTTACCGATTTGGACTTATTACCTTGTTATTAATGATAAGGCACAATTTGGATTATAAATTATAAACACAAGGTAATAAATAAATAGTGTGTGATGTTTCAGTAACAGCATTGTTACCATCTTCAGACAAAAGTACTGAATGATTACTTACTGACTAGATTCAGTACTTTTGTCTGAAGATGGTAACAACGCTGTTACTGAAACGTCACACACTATTTATTTTTTTTAATTTGGTCTTATTACCTTGTGTTTATACCTTGTTATTAGTCTTATTACCTTGAGATTTTGTTCTGGTTCACCATATGTTTCTAATCTCTATGATCCAAATTGTGTACCTCCTCCTATTTGTCCATCTGTGGTGACGCAGGTTATTCGCACTGGCTCTGGTGCTATGTGTCGGCTGGACAGTTCTCCTGGGCAGGGTGGCCAGACAGATTGTCTTTTGTACCTTCATTGGAACCTACCTGCTGCTCTTCATTGGTATGTCCTTCTCTGTTGAACCTTCTACCAAATAACATTGTGGAAATATTTCCAATATGGCAAAAACCCTCTTTACCTATTTTCTCGCTCTCTCTACAAGTACCATCTTGGTCTTGAGTTGGGTAATGCCAATCATCTCCTCGACCTGCCTACTCTGTGGGAAAGAACTCTCGCAGTCCATCGGTGACAGAGTCTTTCCCGCGGTGGGCACTACCAATGAAGACCTTGTATATATTTTTATCAATTATTTTATATATTATTTATATCTATTTATTCCTATATTTATCATTATATAATCATATTTAGAAAGAGGGAATCATATATCGCCGCAACTCTTTTTTATTAACGCGATTAAGGAAGCTTTCGGGCAAGCCCTTCTTCAGCTAATTATAGTGTACAAACAAGGAGAGATTATATATCGTTTTTAATATAAAATAAAAGAAAAGAAAATTACCACGCCCCTATCGCCCTCGTTTCAATAGCACCGCGTGGCCACGTCATGTCTGATCCTAACTTCAAATATAATATAGTACAAAAATATCTTAAAAGAAATTTACGTAATTGAATAAATATAAAGAATCAACTATAAACAGTTCAAAGGATTTAGTGCGATATATGATTCCCTCTTTCTAAATTGTTGAAATCCGCAAACCGTTTACCATGAATAATCATATTTATTAATATATATTCTGTATTTAACCTTATATAATCTTATATGGACTTTGAAATAGAGTAGTTTCAATCTCTCTCTCTCAATGCAGTAAGGTCTGCTGAAGTTGTTATCCTTTAGGAAGGAATGTTTAAGAGAAAGATATCTCCTATTTATGCAACTAAAAGTTGCTGATGGCTTGCACCATCTGTTGGAATAAATATAAACTAATATTATTGTCGCGTTGAAAAATAGACGCGAGGAGAGGTAAACACGAACGGACTTTATTCTCTTTAACAGTCTACCTTAAAATTATATTTACACGCATTCATATAGCTATGAAATGATTCAAAACTATGTAAATCATTACAATCAAAATTATGTAAATAAATTAACCACGTTACAATATGACAAAAAAAGTTTATTTATTTTTGAAGTGTTGCAAGCTTTCGAGCAAATTTTGTTCTTCAATGAGCAAATCCAAAAATAAATGAAGAGAGATGTTATTAGGTGTGGATTTGCCCATTGACGAGCAAAATTTGCTCGGAAGCTTGCAACACCTCAAAATAAAGAAATTGTTTGCTCAAAGATCAATTATATATTAATATTTTTTAGAGCAGTTTGGTCTAATGGGGATTCTACATAACTTCCTCTCAGGATCTTATCTTTACTCTCTAAACTTTACCTCTTTTGGTTCTTCTACCTGAGGAACTCCTGCTTTCTTACATGTCCTTCACAATCTCACTTCAATGACCATTTCTACATTCCTCATCTCACAAGAGCTTGTGAAAACACATTATTGACTGTATTGACTCATCCATTGATGAGCTCTACTCTTCCCTGGCAGACACCATCAACAAACTTTACAAGCTTGATACCTTAATATGATTGAGTGGAGATAAGAAAGAAGAAGACAAGAGCTCATAGCCCACTTTAGAATAGCTCTCACTACAATTCAGACAATCCTGGGATATCAATGTAAATGTAGTGGCTTGAATGTTCAATAATTACTATAAAGAAGTATTTTTCCATTTGATTTTAAATAACTGTTTTATTAAGATTTAGTTACTCTCTAGAGAGAAAAAAAAAAAGGATTTACATACCTACTGACTGCCTGAAAATTTTCATATTAAAGGATTTTATATATTACAACAATTGGATTTATAGATATTTGAGATTATTTGCATAAATACAAAAGGATTTAATAAGGCACACAATTTGGATTATTAGATTATAAACACAAGGTAATAAGACCAAATCCAAATAAATAAATAGTGTGTGACGTTTCACTAACAACGCTGTTAGCGAAACGTCACACACTATTTATTTATTTGGATTTGGTCTTATTACCTTGTGTTTAAAATTGATTTAAGAAATTTATATAAATAATAGAATCCAACAGTAAAGATACCAATATGTCTACACATGTAAAACAAGCTTCACTTTACTCTTACAAAATACTATAGTTCTATTTAGCTACCTACAATTACTTGTGGAGATTTGTGAAAGTATAATTAAGAAGTATTTTTATAACTAAATAGAAAATTCTGTGTGTCCAGGTATCTTGATTTGCCTGATTGGCTACAGAAATCTCAACCAGCCCCCGTACAACTGCTCTGATACCATCTCTAAGGGGGATGAAACCATCTCCTCCAAATGTATGGCGTTCAAATATGCCGGTAAGTTCTGTCACACTGCCCACTATTAAACACAAGGTAATAAGACCAAATCCAAATAAATAAATAGTGTGTGATGTTTCGGTAACAGCGTTGTTACCGAAACGTCACACACTATTTATTTATTTGGATTTGGTCTTATTACCTTGTGTTTATAATCTATAATCCAAATTGTGCCTTATCATGTTAATATTGTTTGATGTTGTCTATTTCTGAGGTTCAGAGCTTCTCCTGGGTCTACTCCACTGTACCAACTGTGCTGAAAAAGAATCTAATCGTTGGAAACCTGATGTTTTTTCACCTCGATGTAATGTGATATGTATTAAGTAAGTAGTATTGGTGTGTGTTCCCAGGAATTACCCTGGTGGTGGTTCTGGTGGTGATGAGCCTGATCCTGTTCTACCTCCGTAGTCGGATCTCCCTGGCTGTGCAGCTTATCCAGGAGGCCAGCAAGTCTGTGTCTACTTAACATATTTATTTTAGCCAACACAGTATGTAGCATAAGAACTTAAAACTATTTTTGACTTGTAAGTTTCTTTTTAAAAAATAATCGGTTCAAAATCACTTTATTAGGTACCGCTCAACAAGAGCAACCTAGTTTATGATAATTGAAACAATGAATAATATATGAAGGTTATTTACATATTAAACAAAATGTTAACGCGGGATTCAATCCCAGTTCATGACTGTCGGGAATCGAGGGTGTTACCCACTCGTACACCGACTTGTTGTATTTTTTAAAAAATAAATAATTTCTACTGTCCTTACTACAATATTATAAAATAATAATTTAGCCTGGCTCATCAATGGTTTTTTTTTTTTACTTATCCTTTTAGTCTAAATTAGACAAGATCTTGGAGGTCGTGCTCGTAAAGAAGCTCAAGAACTCTTCTTGGTTCTCTGTACAGGGATCTTTTGTCCTTTCCAATGCAATTTAGTAAATTTTGGGGAGTGGCCTCTTCGGTTTTGCACCTAGTGCAAGTGGTAAACCCTCCCAGTGGTTTCACCAGTTTAATCTACCGCTGGGAGGGTTCACCACAGATGAGCCATCCCATTATTTTATCATTGCAGTAAGGACAGTAGAAACATGTTTATTTTTAAAAAAGAAACATATGTGTCAAAAATAGTTTAAAATTTCTTATAACAGATGTGGCACCAATGTATGTTACCTAATGTGACTGTACCCGATAATATACATTTTATGCTTGGAAACTTGAAAAAAAGCTTGAAATTTAGGGGGGTCGGTGGAAGGCTGGTTGAACTGTTTGGTTTTCGACCACTACGACCCAGGTTCGATTCCCGCATTGGACACTTTTTTTTCTGTTTAAAAAAAAAAAAAAATGCTCCAATGGCCCCCGATTCTTGCAAAAGTCCAACCCCACCAGCGAGTGCAAGTAACCAAAGGGGGCTCTGGCACATTTGTAAGTGCAAAGTCGAACTGCTTTTCACATGTGTAGACATGTGGTGCGCTTACAGTAAAAGCAGTCGCTAACTACCCACCATGATTATCATGGTTTTGAGATAAGAAAGAAGAAGAAGAAGAGATTAAGAATATTTTGATAAAGCATTCTCTAGTTGCTGTTTTTACGTGTTTTTCTCAAAGGTCAATATACAGTAGAACCTCCATGAGAGGACACTCCCACTAGAGGACACCTCTCTATAAAGGACAGTTTTCATTTACAAAATTACCATTTTTTATATTTAGCAACTCTCCGGTTGGAGGACATCTCTCCTTAAAAAACACCTTGTTTTTTTTTTGCTTATCCCTAGTACACGTGGTTCAGGCCATGATAATCATGGTGGGTAGAAGTAGACAACTGCTTTTACTGTAAGTACACCACATGTCTACACATGTGAAAAGCATTTCGACTTTGTACCTACAAATGTGCCAGAGCCCCGTTTGGTTACTTGCACTCGCTGGTGGGGTTGGACTTTTGCAAGAATCGGGGGCGGAGCATTGTTTTTTAAACATAAAAAAGTGCCCAATGCGGGAATTGAACTCGGGTCGTAGCGGTCGAAAACCAATGGTTTAGACCATCCTTCCACCGACCCCCTTGGTTCTGTAATTAGGTGTTGTCAGGGAGGTAGTTCTACTGTATATAAAATACAGCATACTAATACAATGTGTATCCCGCCATGTTCCAAACACCAGTGTGTGGCTAGGTCAGTGATGGCGTACCACTCCGTGTTCTTCTACCCGCTGTTCCCCTTCGCCCTGGAACGCTCAATGTTCTTTGTCTGCTTCTTCTTCAGCTTGTATCCTTCCCTTCTTGTATTCTCGCCTTGCTGAAAGTTTTAGAACTTTTAAACACAAGGTAATAAGACCAAATCCAAATAAATAAATAGTGTGTGATATTTTGGTAACAGTGTTGTTACTGAAACATCACATACTATTTATTCATTTGGATTTGGTCTTATTACCTTGTGTTTATAATCTATAATCCAATTTATGCCTTATAACTTTTAGAACTTTTATTGTTTCTAAATACAGTCTCTGATAAGGCACAATTTGAATTATAGATTATAAACACAAGGTAATAAGATCAAATATAAATAAATAGTATGTAATGGTTCGGTAACAGCATTGTTACTGAAATGTCACACACTATTTATTCATTTGGATTTGGTCTTATTACCTTGTGTTTAAATTCAGCCTCTCTAATTCAAACATCCCCAGGGATCAAAATTTTCTATTCAATTAAAGTGTGTCTTGAATTAAAGAGTTTATACACTTTGATAAGGCACAATTTGAATTATAGATTATAAACACAAGGTAATAAGACCAAATCCAAATAAATAAATAGTGTGTGACATTTCGGTAACAACGTTGTTACCGAAATGTCACACACTATTTATTTGGATTTGGTCTTATTACCTTGAGTTTACACTCTATATATATATATCATAATAGAAGCATATATCATAATATTTATGAATATTTTTAAAAAGATAGCCTGTGTGAGAATATGAGGAAAGGGAAGAGAAAATTTGCTGGTCAGAACAATTCTCTTGGTGACCATATGTTCAGTCTTCTAAAAAAATATATTTTCGAGAGCTCCCCATCTCACCTCCTGGAGGCTAATTGGTCTTACTGAAAGGAGTTTAAAATCACCTGGATTTGATGTGATCGCTAAGGATGTCTGCCAGTCAAGAAGAGTTGACCAATGTCATTAAAACCAACACACCCACCCTCAACTCCCTCTCCGCTCCAGAAACGCCAGTTCCCTTGGAGTCACCGATGACACTGCACAAAACTTTACAATGAATGGCACCCAGTTCTTCAAGGAATTCTGTGACAACAGCGTAAGTTTACCTTCTTCACCTTATTGATTAAGTACAATTTGGATTGTATAAAACCAAAATTTATAAAAATGTGTGTTGCTACCATCATCAGACAAAACTACCTATGAAAAGTCAATTCATCAACATCAACACTGTTACTTAAAACATTATTTGTGTATTTGGAATTGTACCTTATTATTATTGTAATCCCTTCTCTTATTGTATCTTGAACTATATTCATGGTAAGGATTCTTCTATTTTTTCTGCTCTCCAATAGGCCATGTACAAGCTTCTATAACAAACAATGGGTGCTATGACTGGTGGTAGTGACCAAAATAATCAAGGTGGTTATAATGGTCAAAATATTTGTTATTTTTTATATTTTTGATAGTATTCCTCTTCATGATTGTTTCCACCTGTTGTCTCACATTCTTCATTCTAAATTTGGCTTTTCCCCCCCCCTGTCTTTATTTTGCCCATTATCCCTTGTTCTCTTTTTTTTTTCTTTTCCTTGTTCTTCATTCCACTCATTGTCCCATGTTCTTCCCCCCAAATTATTTGACCCAAATTCTTCAGTTCACATTCATTATCCCATGTTTTTCATTCTACCCATTGTCCCATGGTCTAAACTCCATCCATTTTCCCATGTTCTTCATTCCACTCATTGCCCAATATTCTTCAGTTCACATTCATTATCCCATGTTCTTCACTCCATATTCCTTGACCCATGTTCTTCATTCCACCCATTGTCCCATGGTCTAAACTTCATCCATTGTCCCATATTCTTCACTCCACAGTCTTCCATATTCTTCACTCCACACACAGTTCCCCATGTCCTGTGACAGACCCTAGGAGCAGCCGTAGTCTGCCTGTTCCACTACCTGGGTGGTGACTCCAGCCTGACCCTCCTCCACCTCTACAACCTCTTCACCCTCATCTGGACCGTCACCTTCCTGCGTGGCCTCAACTACCTCGTACTGGCCGGAGTGTTTGCCTCTTACTACTGGACCTTTGATAAGCCGCGGGACCTGCCGCGGACTGCACTGAAGGACTCCTTCTACAGGGCCTTGAGGTGGGTTGGCTTCTAACTGAAGTTACAAATCTCAGAGTAAAGAGAGATGGAGGAATTTTACAATGTGGACTATAGCAGCTGACTACTCATTGGGAAGGTATGACAAGACCAGTCAAATAGAGTTGGCTGGCAGTGGTCTCTCCCTCCAGTCTGCTTTGTCTTCTTCTTTGCTTGATTTTACAACACACTTAAATGAACATATGATTTTTAATGATAAAGCACAATTCGGATTATACATTATAATACAAGAAAATAAGACCTAATCTAAATAATTTATTAGTGTGTGACGTTTCGACAACAACATTGTCACCATAATTGTTGCCGAAACGTCACACACTAATAAATTATTTGGATTGGGTCTTATTTTCTTGTAATATGATTTTTAATTTTTTTTTCACGGTCACCTGGCTGTACAACTGCTGGTGGTGGAAGGATAGAGATTATATTGTTGCATAACTCCTGTTACATAAGTCTTTTATTGCATATAGGGCCAGGATGAAGGGGTATTTTGAGCTTGAAAGCTAGTTGACTAATTTGATCATAAAGAAACATATTAACATAATGCATTAGCGTACCATCTGCTATAAGAAATAAACACTATTTTTGATGTGTGTGATTCTTTTTGAATTGAAACAATTTTATACTGTTCTTACTGGGGGAGAAGTCCAACCACACCTCCCTGGACCCTTGGAATATTTGACCAAATTCTAGTCCGTTTCCAAGGTGACTAACGTGGAACCCATTTTCCAATGAAGAACATAGACACAACAACAACAAAAAAAAACCTTACTGCAATGATAAATTATTGGAAGGGACTGGCTCATCAGTGGTGAACCCTACCAGTGGTTTTGCCAGTTTAATCTACCATACTGCATCAGGCTGATCTGCTTTTATACCGATTCTGATGCCGACCTCTTGGAAAAGGTATTTTAAGTGAACTATGGACATAAGCTTTGAGGACATATATCAGATCTTGTGATTTTGACTTTGTTGTCTCTCACATGTGATGTAGGGAAATGATGTTTCTGTAGCAACTATATTTGTCTATTGTTGCCTTCTGACAGCAACTCAACTAGGAATAAACACAAGGTAATAAGACCAAATCTAAATAAATAGTGTGTGACGTTTCGATAAGTGTTGTTACTGAAATGTCACACACTATTCATTTGGATTTGGTCTTATTACCTTGTGTTTATAATCTATCAACTAGAAATAATTGAAATGACTTTACTTTTACCACACAGCAGCCATTGGTGCAGGTTCCACCTTGGTTCTGTAGCCTTGGGATCCTTTCTCATCACTACTGTCAGGTTTATCCAACTCTTGCTGGAGTACCTCAACAAGAAGGTCAGGGGGGCTCGCAACATCTGCACCAGATGCATCAAGAAGTAAGTTCTCTATGTCTACAATGTCTTCAGATAGGTCTCCTTCTCACAAGTTTTACTCTATATTTTCATTTTCCCACAACACTAATATGTATCAATTAAAAGACATTTTTACTACCATGTTTATTAGATTCTTTTAACAATGTTGGTCCGCCATGTTTATTGAATGGTATCAAAGAGTAAAAAATATGTTACCAAGGTATTATGTCTTGTTTACCTATTATGCCATCATGTTACCTTTTGATTTCTAAAAATCTTAAATCAGAAGGTAACAGGACCAAATCCAGTACAGTAGAACCTCCCTTTAGCGGACACCTCTCCACAAAGGACAGTTTTCATTTACAAAATTACCATTTTTACAATTTAGCAACTCTCCGGTAAGAGGACACCTCTCCCTAAAGGACACTTAGGCTCTGCAATTAGGTGTTGTCCTTTACAGAGGGAGGTTCTACTCAAATATACATGTAACGGTATTGTTAACAAAACTTATCATTTACTTACAGTGGCACCCTGTAATTTATAGCATGAATAACATCATAATACTAAAGTCCCAAGTTTTAAGTTTCAATTGTTTTATAACTGTAGTTATAGCAACTTAACATTTTTGTTAGCCCCAAGGATTGTTGTTATAGCAAGATTTAACTGGATTTGGTCTTTTTACCTTGTGATTCTTTTTTTATAATTCCCTACAAACTGTACCTTTCCATTTATCCAAAGTGTTGTCTTATATCCCTGTGGTGAAACACAATTCCTGACCTCCCAGTGTGTTTACTGCCAGCTGCTGCCTGACAGTGTTTGAGAAGTTTCTCAAGTTCATCTCCAAGAATGCCTACATCATGGTGAGAACTCATCTCTTACCTCTTCTTCTTCTCAGTTTGAATTAGAAATATCACCAAGAGTGTGTGTTAACAAGAACAGAAAATCCAAATACACTCTATAACAAAAAAATTCGACGCACCAAGAAGGAGTTATCAGATTGGGACAAAATTTGGTGTATGTCTTCTTCTTTCTTATCTCTACTCAATTATATCAGGGTATTAAGCGTAGAATTCGTGTAATCTTTACACAAGGGGATAAGAAACAACAACAACAGGGTATCAAGCTTGTAGAGCTTGTTGATGGTGGCTGGGGATGAGTAGAGCTCATCAATGGATGAGTTAATACAGTCAATGATGTATTTTGGGGTTGCAGGTTGAGAATTGTACTTAGTACATAGTGACATTTTTATATAAATATATTCAATGGATCTCTCTTTTGACTCAAACTATTTTTGTAATAAGTTAGTTTATCAAAACTTGATGAAAAAAGGTTTTATTTTTTTTTATAATCAGTCTTATAACAATTTCTTATATTTAATTATATAAAATAAAAAAAAAACTTTATGGCTACTTGTCTCTAAAAATTGACCAGAATCTTCAATTGTTTCTCTCGGCTTGTTGTCAGATTGCTTCGTTCGGCTACTCCTTCTTTGCTGGAGCTCGGGCAGCTTTCTACCTCCTGGTGAGGAATGTGGTGAGGTAGGTCGTTACTTATTTACATATTTACACTGCGCTGTAACACTAGGTAGTGAGACCAAATACAAATAGTGTGTGACAGTAACAGCGTTGTTACCATCATTAGACAATAGTACTGAATGATTCATAACTTCAGATATTCATAAT